>CCAG010006155.1:0-70167 GCA_001077435.1 Glossina morsitans morsitans
ATATCTATATATCTATATATATATATATATATATATATATATAAATATATATAAAGACGCGAAGGGATAAATTGCGAAATACGTAATATTTAGCACACGGTTTGGCTTAGCAAACCCACTTTAAAAGGGGACGTGATCAAGCCACAAGCGCTTCATCGAATTTCTATCATATTTTAGAAGTCAAATCAACACTGCAATCTTTCTACTCTCTTTCCTAGAGAACGGGAGTAATCATGATATTTATTATTATTATTACTACTTCACTAGATCAGGGCAGGGGCACATCTAAAATCACATGCTAATCAGAAACATGTACAGGGAGTCTCATTAATATTGGGTTTTTCCGCTCGACAAAAAGTAAACGCTTGTTAAACTTAGCCCTTTGTCCAATCATAAAAGTTTATTTTACCATTTTGTTCTACTAGGGAATGCAGGGAGACAGGAGTAGGAAGACAGGGAAAAGACATTTCTAACTTCGTCAGCAAATATAACATTATTTCACTAACAATTGGACGTTCCAGTCTTAGCTTCCCATTACTTTCTTGTACTAACGGCTTACGGGGAGCATGGCTATAAACTTGCACTCTAGCACGTATTATCTTTGTGCTTTCTGCATGTAGATGAACCGTGACACTCCTTTCGTTTATATTTTTTAGAAAAAGAAATTTGCATGGCAATGGTCATGTTATAGTGTGGTATGCATTACGCCAATGGAGTCGGACAATTGGTGTTTATGGATGGCATTGTAAACAAGGAGGGTTTTTTTTAAGGATATGCACGGAAAATGTGAAAGAAAAAACGAGCAATCTTGGTATTTTGGAAACATTCAAATTCTACTAAGATAACGACCTCAAGCGTAAATCCCGCTTAATTCATGAATGGCTCTTATATAACTGCCCCAAAGTGCTTCACCCCCTTTCGCAAATCGCCAGGCATGAACCTCATCAAAAACATGTGAGATGAATTGGACCGCCATGTACGAAAACACTCAATCCCTTCCGTCCAAGACCTGAAAAACAGACTATAAGAGCAATGGAGTAAAATTCCCGTTTTCTACAAATATGTCATAAAAATTATACGAAATATATCAAAACGTTTAAATGACATTATTAAGCAAAAAGGATACCCCTCCAAATATTAATTTTTAATAACCTACTATTGTTCTTCTTCGTATCCTTCCTTATATGAAAAAACCCCAATATTAATGACGCTATGTTGTTGAAGTCGTTCAAATTATTTAATTTTCTTGTCTACTGAAATAATATTTTGTTTGTTTTTCATAACCACCGCTGTAAAATAGGGATATACTCATTTTATTTTTCCCCTAATATATGTAACAGCCAAAAGGAAGCTTCAAAGGCCCTATAAACTTGGTCTTGATTGTAAAGTATATATATTCTTGATCAGCGTGAAATTCTGAGTTGATTTAGTCATGTCTGTCCGTCTGTGTCGTGTGTCTTGTTGGCACTCTCCTGGTCGCAAAAACGAAAATATCAACTTCAAATTTCGTAGAACCATTGCAAGTTTCTGGACGCAGGTTGGTATTGAAAATGGGCCAAATCGATCGAAACAGAAGTGCGCAGTGGTGCGTAAACTGAACACAACTCTGTTTTTTTTAACAAAGTTTTTGGATTTTTCCTCGTTATTCGGAAACTAATAAAGTTAGGAAGCTGAAATTTAGTTTACAAAATAATCTACTTTTTAGATCCAAAAGTGAAACCAATCGGTCATGCTCACTCGAAGTTACGAGTAACTAAATTGTATTTTTTTCACTTTTTTAAAATTTTATGCTTAGTTATAATCTGGCAAACAAGACAATGTTTTAAATTATTTTGCAGACTCCTCAAATGCAGATATATTGTCTGCCTAAAAATGGATTCACTATAAAATGAATGCGGTAGACACCGCGATTAAGTTTTTCTTAATAATACCAACGATATGGGTATCAAATAAAAAAACTTGGAAAGTAGAATGCGAAAAACATAATGGTGGGTATGCGAGATTTGGCTCCCGCCAAATATAGCTTTCTTACTTATTATTTAGTATTTTAATATGTATTTCCTAGTAGTACAAAATAGTAAAATTTTTATATTTGGACAAAGGACTAAGTTTAACAAGCATCTACTTTTTGTCGAGCGAAAAACCCCAATCTTAATGAGACTCACTGTAAAGAGCATGATTGGCATTACATCCTGTATACTGCAATATCATAAAACTGATATACATATGTAAAAAAAAAAATAAATAAATAAATATGTATTGAAACAGAATAAAATATGAATTATGAAAAGTAATCACATAAACATAAGTAAACATAAATAAAGAAAAGTAATTATCCGGAAGGGAATATTGAAAAGTGCATAGAAAAGCAATTAAAAATTAATCGTATAACAAAATTCTTTACAAGATAAAAACTATGTAAGAGATAATAGGAAAAATGCGGTCGACCGGTCCTTCATCTTTTAACGCTGAACATACCAATATTTCATGTGTCTTATTCGCGCATTAGAAATCCTATAATCCTATAATCAAAGGTTTTAAATATTTTATGATGAACGCAGAAAGTTTATCATTTAGTGTTTGTTGGATTACGAAAAAAATATTTTCATCTCAACTATCGCAATTTCGTATGCTTCAGTTATTTAATCATTTACAAATAAGAAGATAGCGTAACGTAGCCAGTCGCTCCTGCGCTTGTTCGCTCTCGTGCAAGCATGATGGTGGTCAGGAAGATTTATAGGTAGAGAGAGAGATAGAAAAAGTACGTAGTATCGGCGCAACGTTTAACTTAAAGATGGAAACATCGGCCAAGGTGAGAAAAACCCCTGCTTGTACATTGTTCCAGGGGCGAACAGTGAAGGTAAAGAACGCCGAATGGCGATATAACGTCGCACCATACTTCTTGCTATTAATAGGATCACGAAGCTATATTGAACATCGCTGGTAAAGTTCTGTCAAGCTTAAGGAAGGCTATGTTGAAAAAGAAAAATGTTTTTCTTACAATATTTTTCCAGTCGAGGTACTTTTGTAACTATCCTCGCACTTTTTGCCAGTCGCTGTCAGTGACCACTGTATCACTTTCATTTTCGAAACTCAACCTTTTCGTCGTCTCCATGCATTTGTAATCATCTAATTTACTCAGTATGCATACTTGAATACCTGCATTCATCTGTAGCGTCAAACATACCATCGTTATCATTTATCGAATACCGGATATCAAACAATCGGAAAGCTCTGTATGATAAATAGTAAAATGGTACAATTCAAATTTTGCGATACAATCACATATAAAATTCCTTATGATGATACGAGTCGACACAAATAGCTTGAGTAGCCAAATAGCCATCGGTTCAATCATTATTTCAAGCAGATTTAAATCCGAATTATTTATATAAGTATAAGCAACCTGGTTAATAATAATGGTTCGCTTGGTTAGGTCACAAAATACATGATGAAAAGCAAACATTTTTGGTCCTACCGTTTTCAATTTTTTTTTATTTTAACAAAATTGAATTTATTTCTTAATATTAATCAGCACTTATTTATCCAATTGTTTTAGTTGTTATCACTCAATTCTTAATTATTATTATTATTTATCCCCTTAATTATCAGCATTACTATTATTTATTATTACCATTAACGTGTTTGGTTTCCTATATGTATCCTTTCTCTTCTTATATTTTCTTTTTTCTTTTGCCGAGTGCCGAATAATGATAACGAGAATACTAATCCACCGCAATATTAAATATAAAAATATAATTGTTTGTCATTAAAGAAGAAATTAAAAATAAACTGAAAATAACAATTCTCTCACTGCTTCTTCTTATTCTTATTATTTTTCCATAAACTTTGTAATTGTGATTTTCTGAACAGCCGATCAATTAGAAAACCAGAAGTCGAACTCCCGCATACCGTTATCGACGAATGTCGAATACAATTCTCAATCAAGCTTTAACGAATCGTATAATGAGAACATTCACATTAACAGATCAATTTTCTTTCGATAACGAATGTAAAATCTCATATTTCCTAAGTGTGCATATATCATATAATTTACTATATAAACAACCCGTAATCTATGCAGAAGCACGAGCGTTTGGTGGGAAATGTGGAACAACAAACAGGTTATTAAGATTTAGATTTTTGCTGATCAAAATGGCAAAAGAAAAAAGGTTAGTTATTACTAAAGTAATCATAAAAACTGAAAACGAAAGGCGAAAGGCGGAACAACGAGAAGAAGAAATCTCTCTCACCTACATCGTAGAAGCAACTGGATTGGATATCACGATAATAGGAATTGACGATGCAAGTTACTAGTGTTAAATGAAATTAGCCGGCCGACCACTTCTGCGATAAGTCCATCGGTTGATACCGGAAGCAACCGCATAAAACCCGGAAAATGTGACAATTATAAAAAAGCAGTTTGAAAGAAACAGATAAGTGTCAAAAGCGTATAATGTAAACATTAAAAGAACTACATTAGTATCAAGAAACGATGTGTATATAAAAGGGAGGAGAAAATTTCGAAATTGATATGGAAATAAAAAATACTGAGCCACTAAGAAAAAGGAATTGAAACTTTCAAATAGACAATGTATTTTTTTATTTATTTTAATTTATTACGTTTTTTTTTTTTTTTTTAAGTTGTCATTACAATTTTTGAAAAAAAGTCGTATAGAAAACTTCATATTGCACGCAAATGGTTAATTAAGGCAACGTAGAAAAGCAAAAAAATGTAAATGTATCAACCCCACGACGATTAAACGAATAATTCGTCTATAATACAACGTTTTAAAAAATTATTATCATGTCATCAGACGCGACCACAAATATCATTTTGATAATATTAGTTCGTTTAGATGGCATTTAACATATCGAACTAAATATATATAAGTGATTTGTGAAGAAACATTTTCCTAACTCTTCGATTTTACTTTCTTTTATGATTCGTTCTAAATTCGTTCTATTGAATACTTAAAAGCATAAATTGTTAGAATAAAAATAAAGAAATAAAATTCCCCATTTTAACCTTGATGGGCGGTTATCAAAAATTAAGAAATTGTCACAAATCAGTCTTCAGTTGGCCAAAGCTAATTAATTAATCTTATAAGTGAAAGTGAATGATATAATCCATTATTTCCCATATTCAGTAGGGGTACGAATACTAAAGATTGAATAAAGAAATTGTGAAAAGAATTATAATCAAAATTTAATTGTTCGTCCTCATAAGCGATTCACTAGCTCTACAATATGTAAACATAACTGAGAAGGGAAAGAGAATCAGAACTGTGCACAATAGAAGCAAAACTAAACATATATATGTATATATGTATATATATATATACATATGTATATATATATATACATATGTATATATATATTAAAATATTATTATGTTAAATGAATTGAATTGGGGAAAGAAATTCGTACCGTATATAAGTAAATATTCCGTTCTTACAGGAAAGCCATCTATCGTATTTTTTCAGCATTTAATGTTAAGGCTGCTTTAAATTTAAAATTTATAAAATAAGTGAAACAAATATAATTACAGTAATGATCATAGAAAATACACGCTAAGATTTTTTTTTTTTTTTTTTTTTTATAAATTGAAAATCATTTATATCATTTGTGGTTTACGCGTTCTCTTATTGTTCCATCTGTGTGTCCATCGTGCACAAACTGACAAAAGTTTACGAATTTTCATCAGTTACATATATGTAGCCTTGTTGTTGTAATATATTTAAACGTTTTTCCACCGCATCTCGATCTGTAATTAGAGTTAAAAGTACAAATTTTTCTCCTCAAAAAAAGTCGGATAAAAACGATAAACGAAATTCTTATATAACTAATGGAGATATGATTGGTATCGGACTTTATCTGTGGAAACTGGCACAACGTACATACAGGCATCAAGTTTTGACTTTTCATCGAAAGTTGTGCAAATTGCGCAAATTATAATGACAAAAGGAAAAAATGATAAGTCTACTTAGTGGCAAAAGTATAAACCCATACAGCAGCCTTGTCAAATGTGTGTGTAAAATATGTAATTTTCATATCCGCTATGGAAATATCGAAGAATTTTTTTTGAATATTTTATTTCCTTTTTTAAGAACTCCTAGACCTATTTACTCGATATCTCGTGGAATATCTAAAGAACAATTGCTGAATAAAACAGCTTTTAAATGGCAAACAACGCTTTCAAGCTACGGTTAGCAATAACTTAAGATTAGTAATGTCCATCCATGCTATACTCATCGATCGTGCACGTGTCAGATTTACTCCGCTTAGTGTAATATTGGACGTATTAGGGTCAGCCATCTTAAAATTATATAAACTTAAGTTAGATCGATTTTTCAATCAAATTTTGTGAACCAACCAGTAATTGTCTCATATTTTTGTAAATATTTTTCATTCCACTTACATTTATTTAGTAGCATTTTATCTTGTGGATGATTGCATTTTTGTACCAATGAATGTAATAATATATGAGCGGTATTGTAGCGTTCGAAGCAATTTTTGGTATTACTTAGCAGTTCATCTAAGGCAGCAGCCTGACACTAAGGGGAAAAACAAAATTTTTAGTTATTAAAAAGAAAAGAATTGCAAGAATTCTTTATTAAAAAGAAGACCTCACCATATCTAAAGCGTAGTCATAAAGTATCTTATCAGCGGTTATATTAAACGCATTGGCTTTCTGCAGTAAGCCGGTACCATTGAGTTTCTTCGATTCAAACAATATATTGCGATATTTTGAATTCATGGTAAGCAAAGCTTGCGAAAAACAATGGAAAGTCTTTAGGATACTTGAGAAAATGTTTCGCTTATATCAACTTACCGTTCTTTACGTTTGATGAAGGCTTCAAATCACCATTACGCAATTGCTGCGAGGCCAAATTTAAGCCAGACGATAAAAGTTGCAAAGCCCTTACCAACAATACTAGACGTTCAGCTCGTTTACAATGTTCAGGGGCATGAGGTGGGATTTGTGGTTGATCATTGTTGCTTGCCGCCATTAGAGCTGATAATGGAGCGCAACGTGAATCAGCGACTTCTTGTATGCAATCGGTAAGAGCCAAAACAAAATTTAGTTTCGATAAAGTCTCATTGTGTTCCCGGTCCATGAGCGTTTCCTCAGATAATTCGGGGACGTGGAATGCATTCAAATTATGAGTATCGGATCCAACCCCTCCGCCAGTATTGCCACTTGTGTCTAAGAGAGTATGCAAGCCACCCGTAGCAGCCATTTCGGGTAATGTGAAAGCTCTTGGACCCAACATAGGATATTGATTGTTATTTTCTGAAATCGAACCATTGCCAGAACCCAAAGAACCTATCGTTAAAGTGGGGCTACCCAAAGTAGGAAGTTTAGTAAGAGCGGACGGAAGCACAGGGGAACTATGTCCGGAACGGCGCAAGGGCGACTGAGTTGGACCACCTGGACTCACTTGCCATGTGCAAGGAGCGCTTGGGGGAGGAGTTTCCGATAAGGAACCTCCCGAAGCAGAACGATGACGACCTGTTGGCGGTGTGCCAATGGCAAATTGTAAAGCCGGTGGTGATATGGAATTTATATCATTACTGACGCTATTTTTACGATGTTCTGGTCGCTGTTTAACACTAATGGGTTGCGATCGGGGTATTTGTGGAGCACTTGCTACCTGCCCTGTCGTCGACAATTTTGGTGAGGCAACTTGCTCATTATTTGCCTTATAACGAACAGAAACATTCTTGTCTAAAGGCGTGCCACCCGGAGCTGTAGCTGCATTTGTGTTGGTGGAATACTTACGGACAGGGGCTGGAACCGGTTTAGGTTCGGAAATAGGCAAGCTACTAGGTCGCGGAGGACTGGATTGGTTTTGATTAATAACTATTGGAGTCTGTGATTGTTGTTGGACTTGTTTAGCGGAATGCCTAAATCAAAAAAATTGAATTTAAGAATTTCACAGTTTACGAACAAATTAGATCATGTACTTATTTTCATAGTCGATAACTTGCTGATCTTCAGGAAGGTTTTTGGGTACCAGAACAAAATCATCAGAGTCCTCGTGTGACCCCGAAGATACACTGTTGTTTTCGCTTTCACACAAAACACCAACATTAGTGATGGTTGCACAAATAGCCGGATTTTCAACCACAGAAACTGTAAACAAATTAGAAAATTGAATTTTACTCCGATAAATTTTAATTTAATAAAAGCTTTTCGAACACAACGAACTTTGTAAAATGATGCATTTATTCTATTATAATTGCCATAATATTGTAAGAAAGAAAGAAAACTGCTTACCTGCATTTTCATCTGGTTCGTCGTCTGGATCCATCTTTAGTTGCTGATGTTTCTGCTGTAGCAATTGCTTTTGCAATTGTTGCTGTTGTTGCTGCTGCTGTTGCTCTAATTGTTGTTGCAATGGACTCTTTGACTTAGTAGGTGGCGTTGTACCCATAGACAAAGATGCTGGAACATCTCCTGCGAAATTAATATAAAAATAGATAAAAAAATAAAAATAAATTCTAAAGCATTTAATTTCTAACCAGGCGAGGCAACAGCTTTTTTGCCTTGCAAGAAACGATGATTGAAAAAGCTTTCAAATGAAATGCGGTCCTTGGCATTGCGACGCAACATGCCCAACAGCAAATCGCGCAATTCCACCGATACACCACTCGGTATTCTAATTATTGAATGAAAATGACATGTAACAACAAAGACAATGTATATTTTTAGATGTATTATTTAAACAAAATAAAATTGTTTACTCACTTGGGCGCCAAGTTTTCATTTGTTTCATAATAATGTTTTAATTCGTTCGGTGTTTGTGCATAAAATGGTGCTTTACCAGTCAAAGATTGGTAAACAATGGTACCTAATGACCATAAATCAGCTTTGGCGTCATATTGTAAAGACATAATAACCTCAGGAGCCTAAATAAACCGAAAATTAACCAACGACTTTGATAGACAAATATATAAAATAATAATAAAATAAAGTAAAAAATTAATTAACAATATTAGCAGAATTCGCAGCCCCTATGCCCTCTTGATTCCCTATAGAAGCTTCAAAATATTTAACTTCAATAATTATTGTCATTAAATTCTATAAACTCTTCACTCGAATCTTAACAAATAATTATATTCTTTCTTCAACAAAAATACCTTGACAGCGATGGTCATCTTAATATTTCCTGGAGATTTTAATAATTTCATACCTTATCACGCTGATAGCATAAAGTAAAATTTAGAAACAAAAAAAAAACCGGAATTATAGTCCAACATACCATATACATGGGAGAACCACACAACGTGGCAGCCATGACACCCTCGTTGAGAAATCGAGCGAACCCAAAATCAGCTAATATTCAAAAACAAAGTTCAAATTTAACGACATATACAAACACAATATTATATGCTTGCTTACCTATTTTTAGGGTAATTTTCGATGGTGCTGGCAAAGCTTTGCCATAATTGTGCGACAATAATATATTTTGTGGTTTAAGATCCCGATGCACAATTCCTTTAGTGTAGAGAGCCTTCATGGCTCCAGCTATAATATAAGAAAATACAAATTTAATTTAATTTCTTTTCTAAGCAAAATTCAATAATTAAGTCCCAAGCACTAACCCAACTGTATAAGAAACAATCTCACTGTGTCCTCGCTCAAGGTACCTTTAACATTGAGATAATCAGCTAAATCGCCGCCATTACAATACTGAAAGAAGAATGAAAATAAAAAGCGAATAATAGTCTCACACAATTTCCACAAATTATTCAAAAATGAATTATCCTCGTAATAAACAAAAAATATATTTTAAAAGACCAATATGTAAATATATTCTTCGATTCGACATAGCAGAAGCAAAAATAATTTCCAACTTTTCGTAAATATCTCTCTATATATATTTGTTATATTTATCCAAATCACCCTGTTCCCATTGGTATTATTATACTTTTTTAGAAATTGAGAATCAATGATATCGTTATTAGAGCTGCAAACCATGAAAACTTTTGTTGATGAACAAAAGAATGTTAACTAAATTCAACCGTCAGTCAACCAAGCAATCGCTATCTGAATCACATTCTGAATCGATAACAGCAGTCCGTCTGTCCACCTTCATGTTTTGTATTCACTCTACACAGGCCGCAATTTTTGTTTTTTGGCCGTATTTTGGCCCAAATGGTACGAATCGGACCACTTCCCTTATTTTGAAAAATCGTTCTATGAACAATTGTAAAGCCACAGTCTGTTGCAGTGCTTTTACTTGCACTTCCTTAGTTTATGCCAAAACTTTGTCAACAACATTAAATGAATCTAAGATATTTGTCCTGTTAAAACGAGCAATTACAAAGTTTGAGCTAACAAAGTGCCAAAGATTTGTAAAATAAACCGCATGAATGAATAAACAAAAAAGAGAATAAAAATAAAAGTTTAAAAATGTTTACGCTAGACTTCGTCGTATATCGATATTAAATTTAGTTCCAACATTTATTGCATCTAACCGAAAAATTGAAAAGTACTTGACCTACAAACAATTAAAAGAAAAACTACTTCAGGTGATGAGCATCACAAAGGTTTATATAGCTAATATATAGCTTTGTTTTTATTCTCATTATTTACCCAATGTGGAGAGAATATTTTATATAAACAATTTCTAGAGTAGTAAAAATTCTCTACAAGACCAAAGAGCCAAAACACATTCATTTAAAAAGAGAAGGCATGACATGTATATGTATATGTGCGTGAGCGTTTCAATGAATAAAAATCTATACTTGTTATACACTCTCGCAAAATTCGTGTATTAAATGAAACCCGAAAGTAAAAAAAAAAGAGTATTATTTCTCTTGGCAATCATCACTCAAAGCTCAAAAGCATTAATTATTTAATACTGGCCATATCTCCTCACAACACAAC
The DNA here is from genome assembly GCA_001077435.1 of Glossina morsitans morsitans. Taxonomy (NCBI): domain Eukaryota; kingdom Metazoa; phylum Arthropoda; class Insecta; order Diptera; family Glossinidae; genus Glossina; species Glossina morsitans. The sequence continues at coordinate 10,901 of CCAG010006155.1, forward strand.
AGTTTATACTAAAACGGTAGCGAAGCAAGTAGTAGAATAAAGAACTTGAAGTAAATTGGGAAAAAAAAAAAAACAAAAAGAGATAAAACAAAAAATCGAAAAATGGAAAGTTAAGACAAAAAAACTATTGATGAATACGGAACAAACAAAATATAAAAAAATGTACTTGGAGCATGAATTATGAATTCTTACATTTTTGACAAAATTAATAATGTGATATATGGGTATATGTACATAGGTTTGTGTACCAAGTTTATACATTTTTTATTTCATATTAAATAATGTAATAAATGGTACTACATATACCGTGAGCACAACGAGGAGCGATAAAATTTACAAAAATACAATGATTTTACTATAATAATAATAATAATAATAATAATAATAATAATAATAATAAGGAAAAGAGAAACAAAATACCACATACTGCTAGTACGAAATATGTAAATTGTAATAAATATAATAATAAATAATTTAGTATTTTGTAAAGTTCGGTTATATGGTCTGATATAGCGCTATTGACAATTCATTTAGATATGTTATTGAATAACATTATCCAACAAGTACAAGAAATAAGAAAAAAAAAAAAAACGAAAGAAAGAAAGAAGTTATTCTTCTTCTTCTAAGAAGTTCGGCTTTAGTCGAATTTTTCACTACACCAACCATATGCTTTCATGGACAATATTTGTTTACTAAATAGAGCGAAGATTCATTCATTCGTGTTTGTTATGCAGCGAATATATCGTATCGTATCGTATCGTATCGTATATATTTCAAATTATATTTTGATATAATTGACAGCACCTTCTATAGGTAATTGCATCGATTTATATACTGCGCCTTATTCATTCAAATAAGGATTTTAGACTTAATTATGAGCGAGCTCTCGCTTCGATTTAGTTGATTTTGAACTCAATACCGGTATTTCATTAGGAGCTCTCAACTCTATTTAAATGAAATGTAAATTTCTAATGAACTGTGCACGAAGAACTCATGAGAGTGATAAGAAAGGTCATTAGAAGCTGACAATAATTATATTAACATGCATTAACTTTTCGAATAATGTAAATGTTATTATTATTAATTCGGAAAACTGGCCTAGAGAAGCGTAAATATATAAGAGAGAATCGGTGAAATCTCAATAATCAAATAATTCAAATATACAGACACAAAATAGAAAACTACATACTTCTTAGGATTAAGTTCTTGAAAATGTGATATAAACGAGTATAAAGATTTAAAATAATATTTCAAATGCATACAAGAAAGGGAAACGAATGAAGGAAATTGTACAAGTGTAGTTAAAGCTGCACCGATTGAACGAATGCATGGTCAGACGTGCTCGTATTACGTACCTTAAACTGAATAAGAATACATATATATTATACATATATACTTTACAGAATCTTGATGAATATTTCTATGTTTGTTACAAACGAAATAATAAATCAGGTATGACGGATGGACAATAGAAAATTTGATTAGGAATTGCTTCAATTTTTCATTCACGTTTCATACCATTACTACAATAAAAAAATACTAAGATTTGGATATAAATTTCTAAAAGTGTAATGAAAAAACACTATATATACACAACTGCCTGCATTCCCTACTTTAGCTAAGATACTAAAATACATTTAGGCAATAGGCAAAAACGACAATAGACAATAGTAGTGCCTAGTTTTTGTTAGCTTTTATTTTATGAGGTCGCAAATTAGTGTAACAACAGTGTAGTGCATCATTTGTCGCATAATCTTCATTTATGCTTGTATGATAAGATTATCGAGTATTTGATAACAAATTTGATTTACATGACGAAATCGTGTATCGTGCATAGTAATATAAATTCCTGGTCTAGCTCTCATATTCTCCTTCTTTCTCTTTCTCTTTACTGCAAATATAGAATAAAATTCTTCATGAACTTCTGTACCTGTACTTTTTCTTATTTCCATTCTTAGTTTTTATATGCGAAAAAACAAGTAGAAAATGAATGTATTTTTGATTTAAAAGAAAACTCGATGATCACAACATTCCAAAACTCTTAATAAATTGTTACTAGAGATTCTAAACCGATTTAACGATGAATAGCCCCCTTCACTCTTCGAAACTTCAAAGTTTAAAAAAATCTATTCTCGATCTAATCGATATCGATATTTATACTTATTTCAGTCAGTTGCCCCTTTTTTTTTTTAAATTTAAATATTAGTTTCATTAATAATGTGATAAAACACATGAAACACATACATTACGCGTTGCGCACAATTTATTCATAAAATTTCAAATGAATGCATGGCTATGAGTATAAAGAAAAATATGCATTAGAAAAACCTCCAAAAAATGACGCGTAAAAGGTAAATCATTCGTTTAAAGTGTTGTGCGCTAAACAATTTTATATAGAATTGGTTTGCAATGCATATATACATATATGTATATGTATGCAACCATATGCAAATCTATACATAAATATATGTCCTTTTTTACACGGTTTTGAGAAAACTCGGTTCATCAATAAGACCAATAACACTTTTTTACGCGAATGTCTTGGTTTAGCGCGAATCGCAACACAAATTTTTCAATTCTGATTTTGATAGTGTTTTACAGAAGCTTATATCTACAGCAATAAAAAATAGGTGGGGGAATCACCATGATGAGAAGTCGGTCAGTTTATCCCCACCGGCTAATAACAGACTTTACAACAACAACAAAAACCAATATAGCCCGTCAATGATGAAAGAAATGCTTCATTTGAATCAAGCTCGACAGATATGCTGGACGTATATACTTGCGATACCATTGCTGGTTCAGTCCGTAATAAATGTACACGCTTTTCATCAGGTAGCGATGAATAGATGATGAAATTAATTGTTTTTGCTCTGTAAATATGTGAATGGATTTCTTCATTACTTTTCATGCATTTGGGAGAATGTTTAGGCTTTTTTTTTTTTATCTTAAACGATTTTTTATGTTGTGGAACCTACCCCCAAATTTACCATATGTTGTATGTATTTTTTACACGATTTTTTTTCCTAAGTGGTTTTCTAAGAAACATGTTTACTGTGTTACAAAAGAGGTGCGTGTATATATGTTTGTTCAAATTCAACTAAATCGGAGTAGAAACCTCAATGATGCGTGACAGGTTGGCCAAAACAAAGAAATCTCTTCTTCAGTAACACCTTTCTTTAAAGGGAATTAATTAATTTATATGTCTCGCAAATCTTCATTCTTTCATAGAAATTGTTTGGAATTGTAAAATAAATATTTCCTAAATGTCAATCAGAAATGTTTGACATTCGTTTTTCTGCTTATGCTCTATACAGATTGATACTATATATTAAATAACTTCTTAGACGTACGGGAAAATCGCATTGAATGGGTACTTGAGAAAAGAGTTTTTGCTGATGATTCATTCCGAATTTTATTCACATTCACACACACACACACACACACACACAACACACATACATACACATGGGCGAACTTCTAGTTCTACATTCTACACCAAGCCAAGCCTTAGATAATCGTAATCATAGTCCAGAATTCAACAGAATGTTCCTCAAATGTTCATCAGAACCATGTATGCCTTATGGATTTCTTTATTTTGACAATACCAATACGAATATTGAGAAGAAGTGAACGATATCTTGTCACACACGCACATGTACGAGCGCAAGCGCCGGAGAGAGTGGTACGAGATGAAGAGAGATAAAGGGACAGAGAGAATGAGAGGGAGAGAGTTTGATAATAATAATATTTGTAATTCGCACAAACATCTGATTGGATTATTATTTTTCTTATGGTTTTTTGTGCGGTTTGTATAAATTCATACACACTATGAAAACTTAAGCGACAATATTTATGTTTATTTAAAAAAAAGAAGGGGTTTCGTCATTTATTTTCACCTTTAAACAAATTTTCAACCCTCTATAAAAAAATAAATAAATAAACGAAAAAGATATACAAATTAGTTAATGGTGTACTGGTTATTGTAAGTGTTCAAATAGGAGAATTTCCTAAATAAAGGGAAATTTCCAAAAAGTGAAATTATTGAAAAATAATAATAATAAACGATTATACAATTTAATTGAACAATTCAGAAAATGTAACCGAATAATAATAGAAAAAATAATAAAAAATAAAAAAACCAAACAAAATAAATTTTAATTTATTAAAAGAAAAAAAAGAAAAAAAAGATTTAACAAAATTTGAGGAAAATAAAAAAGAATTAACAAAATTTAAAAAAAAATTAAACAAAATCTAAAAAATTAATAGCAACAACAATGCATGTCTCTTATAAGTTCGGATTATTTTTAATATTTATATTAAGCGTAAGGTTTGTATAATTATTATTTGCTTTAATGAATTTTAAAAACTTGATAAATTATGAGTCTTAACATGACACAACATACAAAAATTTCGTAACAGAAACCCTCCTTGAATTGAGTTTACCAAAGTTCAAAGATAATGAAATTTATAAAAAAAAAAAAAAATATATATATATATATATATATCTGTATGTATATATGTATGTATATATTTCTTATTTACATCCAAACAAATTTACGTTCTTTTACACATTCATTTATATTAGAGGACCTTTGAACCGACCCTCTTAATTGTATTTGGTCTATACCTGCTAAGTTGCTTTATATATACTATATATGCGTTATATGCTATATTGATTTAATATAAACTTCTAACATTGAATTGAGATCGTCTGCGGAAGTGAACGAAATATAAAAAGAAAGAGAAATCGGGAGTAAGATTGGGTAAAAAAAACGCGTCTTTTCTAAACAATGTAATCAAAATTTGATCAAATTTTCTCTATCTTTCTCTCTCTCTGCCTCTTTTAAGTACAAAGTTTACATTTATTGAATTATTTCTTTTTTTTTTTTTTTTTTAAACAAAGCACACAATATTTAACTATTCACATATGTATTCCACATATAAATAATGAAACACTGCGAAACATTTCATAGAAAAGAAAAACATTTGCACTTTGTACACCACGATAATTGTAGTCTTTTTCCATAATATATACGTACATCGACAACTGTATTAAATCATGTTTTTAATCACTAAATAAAATTTATAAGATTATCGTGAAATTTATCGCAAAAATAAATGTATGGAAATTCCTTTTTATATTATTCTAGACACTCTTTTAAAAAATAATAAAAAAAAAAAAAAAGTAAAAAAAAAATCCGGCGAATCAATTAGTGCATGATTTGTTTTATACGAGGAAGAAAGATATATTAATTTTTTCAATCTATTTAGAATTTCCTTCGAAAATCGCATGACCATCTTAACATATATACTTTTGAATAGAATGCAAACACCATGAGATGTGAAAACACTAAATAAAATCAACACAAATAGTAAGCACACGCTACCAAAAAAAACCTTACTGACCCTCTTTTTTTTTTCTTCTCTCTCTCTTTCTCTTTTTCTTGATAAGTTGAGCTTTTCCTCCCTTACATTACGCTACTGGTGTCACTCCTTTCTTTCTTCTCTCTCAGCTTACAACAAATTGTTTTACTTTCACTCGTTCATTCGCTCCGATTACAACGCACTATTAACCCGTGCGCAGTTCCTATGCTTGATTCCTCTTTTTTCATTTTCATTATTTATTCATTCATCGTGCATTCATTTTTGTTCTCTTCTTTGTAATACATTGTCCTTACGCTACACGTGCGAGTAAAATTGATTCATCTGAATCCCCTGCGTTACTCTTGTTTAGGTTAGGTTGTGGATCTTCTGCTATCGGCTTTTCAACTCAATTATTCAAATTCAAAAATAGAACGGACTTATGAATCCGTCCGAATCCGAAAGTCTTAAATATTGTAGAGATTGTTTCATGACCTTAAATAACTTGAATACTGCGCTTTATCTCCATTGCACATGGATTGTGAGCTCTCTGCGTCCGCACCATTTCCATTCCAAGCACCCTTTGCCCCGTTCTCCCTGATCAGCCTATATCTTCGCTTTCTGACTCTATAGATTTAGTGGGAGCTTTCCTCCCACAATCCAGTAAAGAGACCTAATAATTCAGTTTCTTTTCCCGCTATAAAGTCTACAATGATCACGTACTTTTAAGAATATTATCCCTAACAATAGTTCTCTCTTCGCTCGGTAACTAACCCATTCCTTTCTTTAAGAGACATCAGAGAGTCATCCTTTACGTCCGCCAAAACTACTCGAATGCGAATAAGTAATTTCGGCCCAATCGTCCACAATATGAAACGCTTTCGCAAATTCAAAAAAGGATCTTTGGTCTTGAGAATGAACAAGAAGGCGTAATTCCTTATTAAATTCCTAATAAATTTCTAATCATTTCTTAAACTTTATATGTATACTTTCCTGTCAATTCGCACACATTAGAACATTAGATACACGCTTGCTTCGTCAATTTGAAATTGGGTTAAAGCGGCAGAAAAGAGTTTTGAAATTTTATTTAATGATATCCCATCTACCGAATAACGCACATCAATAAAAAATATCTGTAATGTGCTATCTGCCAGTCGCATTGATCTTCGGTCTTGTTAATCGTGAAGACGGCCATCAACCGACAACTGAGACTATTAATTACTGATCTCGCCGTTAGGCAGGTGGTGGCTTTCGAAGTAAAAATATTGCTTTTCTAAAGAGTTTTATTACAAAAAAATTTCTCAATTCCTGTCTCCTTTCTGCCTTTTTTTCTATAATTACGTGATAATGTCGTGACTGTATATATCTGTTTATATCTATAATGAAGAATTCACCTAATTTCATGAATTTCGGGTGGTTTAATGAGGGAACTATAAAGGTGAAAAACAAGAGCAACTCACTTTTAAAACAATATAACAATAATGAAAGGGTCGTCTCTATCGATGGCGTCGAGTATTCTTGTCAGCGCCACATACAGAAACTATCATTCCAATACTATCGTCACACTTAACAAAAACAATGCCAGATATATTATGACTTGTAGCATTTCTCTACCTTTGTCCAGAAAAAATTGGGCTCTCAACATCCTAGGGTTTTGAGAGCGTTGAATCAGAGACAAATAAATGACAAGGTCATCCAATATTTTGTTCAAAATTCAAACTAAAAGGCTGTTACGGACTTTGTTGTATTTCTGTTAAAAAGCAACAACGGTAAAGCTGTTAATGAGCAGCCATTTGACGGCTTGCTTTTGTACTCTCATCATTTGTATCTCACAAAGATTCTCTTAATAGTTTCTTGATATGACGTCGCATTCTCTCAAACGTTTCAAAGTGAATATGCGCTATACTAAACATATAAGTGTATATGTATTTCTTTCCCTTTCTTCACTTCACACGAATACGGCACATTCCTTGAGTGACCAATATTGTCGAGATTTAATGCCGTAAATTTGTATCAAATCACTTTTCTTCGGTGTAATTTTCTTTCATTATTAATATTTATATAAAAATGGCTAAAGAAATAAGCCCATCTCGACGACATTGTGCACATTCATTTAGTTATGTCAAAATATTATTTGAGTTTAAAAATGGATTTGGTGCGCATGCGGTAGCTAAAAAATAAATAAAGAAACGTACGTGCATCTTAAAGTGAGCCTTCGATACTGTCAATAACAGATATTTAGTATAACCATATTTTAGGCAAATGAAAACCCCCAAACGACTCCATGACTGGTTTATAGAGTTTTGAAAGAGCTTTGTGATTTTTCGATATATATATATATATATATATATTTTTTTTTTTTTTTTTTTTTTTTTTTTGAGTAATCGAATTAATATGAATAGAGGTTTATTGGCAATTTGCGTACTTCCGGTAAAAAAAATGAATTAACTTACTTGATATACGAATTAGAGATAGAGTTACGAACAGAATAAGTTTTTCGAAATGAACGCTTGAAAGTTGAAGGTTTCATAAGGCAATTTTCATAAATCTTTCACAGCGTTTATTATGGACGAGGAACTCCTCTGAAAGGTGAATCTTCATTCTATGGTGAGGAATATCGCGACGATGACTATGGGTATTATGATTCCGACGAAGGCGAAGATGATAGTAGTCAAGATCAACAAACAACAATTGCACAAGAAGCAAAAAAGAAATTAACAACAACAACTACAACTACTGTGAAAACCTTGCTTAGTTTATTTAGTAAGTAAATTATAATCCCAAATAGATGGGGAAATATACTTACCTTCATACATACATACATACATACATACATCTTTATACCAATTTTAGATTTACCGAAGCGTAACGATCATGTTTTAGATCCAACATGTCCGAAAGAATGTTTATGTTTAGAGGATTTTAAGTTAATTAATTGCGCTCATGCACATCTGAAACATGTGCCGCCCGATTTACCCAGGACTGCTTATCAAGTAGATTTAAGTAATAATCAAATCGAATTAATAAGGAAAGCTGACTTTGCTAATCGTAGTAAATTGATGGAAATTAACTTAAATAATAATCATTTAAGAGAATTAAATAAGGAGGTAAGTGTTTGAGAGGCAGATGCTTTCGTAATTTTAAAATAAATATATTTTTATGCTAAGCAAGTTATCATTTCTCTCAATTTTTAAAGATATTTAGTGGCTTAACTAGACTGAAACGGTTACATTTGGCTTCAAATCTTTTAACTAAAATAGAACCAGACACTTTTCACGGAGCTACTAATTTAAATTTATTGGATCTAAGTAATAATTCTATCGTCTTGCCGCAACAAGGTTCTCTACTCAACCAAACTTCTTTGCTAGAATTTTACTGCCGTAATTGTTCTTGGTCTCACATTTATACGGACACATTCAAAAATACACCTTCTTTGACCGTACTGAGGATTGATCAAAATGACTTTGGTAGGGTAAGTATAATGCTTTTGACTTCAAATATAAAATATCATAAGCTAGTTATGTAACAACGTTATTTCTTAATTAAATTACTTAAATTAAAAAAAAAAAAAAAAAAATTAATTTTTTCAATATCAAATCTTAAATACATGATGTTAAGTCATTGCTTCATTACTAAAACTTTCCTTTTTCGCATTAAACATAAAAAACTCGAATGTCTGGCAACACTTTTAGTCGTATAAAAACAAAAAAACAAAACACATTTAAATTCTACGAAATAAATTTTACCACTTACTTTGTTATGATAAAGAGAAAAAGAAAAAAAGCTTTTCTGTTCACTACAGAACACAAACTTGCAAACTTTCTTTCAAGTTTCTCTCTTTCACGCTTTTATCTGTACGTCAAAAGGGAGACTTATAAATACTAGTTTTGCGTTTTTCTTTTTTTTTTTAATTTTTTTTTTTTTTTTATATATATATATATATATTTTTTGTTATCACTTTTTACTTTTCTTTTTGCCGAAATTTGACAGAAAATCAATACGTTCGCGTTTACGCCTTTAAAGAATTTGATAAAGCTGAGTTTGCCGGATTTGGATCAAAATAATACCGAGAAACTATGCAATTTATTGGAAGCTATTGATAATATTAGCTTTAAACGTTTCAATGTGAGTTGCTTCGAATTGGTCTTAGAAGGTAATTATAATGAGAGTATAATTTTAACAACGGACCACTCATTCCTGAATCCACGCTGGCCAAAAAAAGAGATTGGGACACATTTAACTACAGTTAAGCCTATCAACAACAATACAGTAATAAAAGGTAAGATTTATAATATGAAATATGCGAACTTTTTTCTTACGTTGTGTTTAATGGCAAAAGAATGAATTTTTTTTTTTTTTTTTTTTTTAATACTTCATATAGACACTACGAAGATGAATACAAATGTTAATATGACTTACATGACAAACAACAGCAACAACAACTACAACTACAACAACAACAGCAACAGCAACAACAGCACTCATAATAATGTGGATGGTGTTCTACTTATAAATACGAGTACGGTATCCTCAGTAGTAAATAGTAGTTCAACTAAAGGAAGCGAGGAAGCGTACCAAGTTCCTGTATCTCCCGAAACTATTGACCGCATGCTAATAGGTTTTCCAAACATATGATTTTCTTTTTGCAATGAATGGAATTAATTTGTTCTTTTCCCCATTTTCAATGCACGCAGGTTTAATGGTCGTATCTATTATTGGCCTAATTGTCGGTCTTATTTGCCGCAATGATGTTGGTGGTATAAAAACTAAATGCTGTCGAACACGTAAAGTTCCAACTGAAAATGAAGAAGATCCCGATGCTACGCCAGAAGAAATACCATTAAATAAAATCTCTTAATTTAAAGTTTGCCAACTTGCTCTGAACACGTTACTATAATGAATAATTTAAATTTGTTGTCCTATCATTCCTTGTATTTATAAAGCACTACGTATAGAAGGGTTTATATTTAGCATTTTGCAGGCTATTGTTTGCTTTTTTAAATATGTATTTTTTTTTTTTTTTTATCAAATGTTTTACACAAGTTCTTTTGTATAAAAAATTACGCACACGACTAATTTGCCATTGAGTTGAAATTATTGTAATTATTTAATTTCCATAAAGTACAAAACCAAACAAAAATCATAAATCATTTTGCTTTCAAATCGCTTGAAATATACGGCTGAGATTGATATGTCAATCGATCTTTACTTTAAATATGGTTTAATAATATTAAAAGCAATAAAAATAAAGAACAATTCATTCTATTTTTTGTCGCTCATTTAATGCTTTTCTGATCATTTCGTTCATCAGATTTAGGAAACAATAGTGTTTGTGTGTCGAAATAAATACATTTAAGAAATGTTGGATTGTCAATACGAAATCGCGGCGAAAAGTTCCTTTTCTTAATACCAGATTTACGGCACACGTCAATTTGATTTGGTTTCTGATATTAAAAATTCAGTATAAGAAAGTCGGTACCGTTAGATAGTATCTATGGGTTTTTAATAATATAATGTAGCAAATAAATTATGTTAACTCTTTTTTCTGGGACACGCCCATTTATGCTATTTTAATGCAATTATCATGTGGTACACATATCCATCCCTATATCTACGAATACTCGCCCAATTGAGGGTTAATTATTGTGACTCGACGTCCACAATGCAGAAGAAACTAAGCCAATCTCCGAAAAAAGCCGACAATTTTTTTTGTATTTTCATCTATAACTTTCGATCACGCTAATATATTTTCGAAAAACTACTAACCGAATGTTCACCAGAACCAACTGCATGTTAGATGCAAACATGATTCCAAACGGTCACAATTGCCAACCACATTTTATTCTCGTTCTCGTGATTTTATCGCTAATTGTGGACGTGATAGTAAGCCGATCGATACTCTTCTTGGGCTAAAGCTTTAAGTGATTCTAATGAACATTTGAAATCACAGGCTTTCGAAAATATCTTCACGGAATCGATAATTATAGACGAAACTATGAACACGTTGTCGGTGTTTTCTACATTGCGGGCGTACATGACGGGTAAATTGCGTTCACTTTTTCATTTCACTTCATAATCTTAATCGATCGAGGAATATTTGTGCACAATTTCAGCATCCTATCGTCGTTTTTACGACTGTGACGATTCACAAAAATTAGCCGGCAAATTGAAAGGTTTTCGTAAAACTAGTGTTAAATAAAATAAAATATAAACTCGTGAGCCTAATTTGCTTTTTGACTTCCTTTTTCTTAAGCCAATTTAAAATTTACCACTGAGTCCAATTTTTTATATATATTATTATATATTATATATATTATATATTATTATATATTATATATATTATATATTATTATATATTATATATATTATATATTATTATATATTATATATATTATTATATATATTATTATATATATTATTATTTTATATATTATTTTATATATATTATAATATTAATAGGGCGGGTTAAAAAAACTTTTAGCGCGGAATCTGCTAAACCTGGTTCGTTTTCAATTATTTGTTATTAGACACATGTCAGTCACATCGGTCTTGAATTGAAATATGACCTTTTTAGCAATATTAGACTAATTTTTATTTTTCCGAATCTTATTAGCTTTAGTGGAAGGATTATTTGGGGCCATTTGATGATGTTAAACGTCGGAATAAATGCGAAAAATTATATGGAAGGAAGCTCGGCAAAGGTAAAGAAATATTATTTCTTGTACCTTGTGTTTTGTATTTCGTATTTTTATTTTAACTTCACTGGCACTTCACTTTTGTCATTTTTTATACATAAAAGTGTGTGACCCTCTTTAGCTCTTGTTTGAATAAATTTTATCCTCACGACTTGGGTACATGAGGAATCTTTCTAATTATATACACACAAACACGTAAATAATTTTGGTAGACACATAGGAGGATTCACTACAAATTAGTGCTTGGAGTGGATGATCGCGCAGTATATCTTTATGTTTTAAACATGGGATGGCAATTAACATTTCATTCAGATATGTAATGCATATGAAGAGAAATTATATTTAAATAAATGCATTTACAAGTAATTATAAAATTGCTATTCTTTCTCGTTTAGTCTGTTCGATTATTTTTTAACCGTCATTATAAGAGATAGAAGATATTTACACTCACCTCCATAACTAAATTGACGCAATCTTGTGATTCTTTGCAATCTAATAAAGCCACAACATTCTCGTGATGCAATTCAGTCAGTTCTTTAAGGATTTTAATCTCTTTACCCAAAAGATTTTGAGTTTTAACTAAACCTTTTTTGGTAATACATTTTATAGCCACCGGAAAGTGTTTCTGTAAAATGAGAAAAATTTATTAAAAATCAATTATGCTATGATCCTTCACACAACTGATGTAAACGAAATCAAAAAATGGTTTAAATGTAATTTTTGTGCTAAGAAAAACTTTCTTTTCATATGACATGAGACGACTTCGTTCACGAAAGCATTATAACGACCAAAGTATTGTAACGGCTAAAAAAAAGAGAGGACAGATAGGAAAAGCCTGGCGAAACTGTGGTCGCAGCCTAATCTCTGATAACTCTTATTTTACTCTAATAACTCTTTATTTCTTTACAGACTAATTATTCGAGACAGACTAATTAGTCGAGCTGCGACCAAATTACGAAACCAAAGTGCAAAAAAGAAGATTGATTTTGTGTTTTATTTGAAAAATATTTATTTATTAATATCTATATTGTCCCCTTTAAAGTAATCCCTCTTAGATATAATATATTTATGACAACGCTTTTTCCAATTCTCGAAGCAATTCTAGTATGGCCTTGAGATGTTCCAGCGATGCGATATTTATCACCTTATTCGTGGCAAATCTCCATCTTTTCGTGGGTTTTTTCATTTTCGGGAGCAGGAAAAGTCGGAGGAAACCAAATCCGTTGAATATGGCAGCTCAGGTACGATTGATGAAGATGTTATTTTAGCCAAAAAATTAAGAACAAACAATGACATGTGAACTGGCGCATTATTGTGGTACAATATCCATGACGCTATATGTCCAAAACATTCGAAAAATTGCATGCCATAAGCCCACCGACATCCCCAGCAACTTGCCTAATAGTGGTACGACGAGTCTCCACAACAATTTTCTTCACTGCTTCAATGTTTTCATCGATTGTTGACTTGCTGCTCCATCGTCATTAACATCTTCTTCTCGACCTTCTGTGAAGGGCGTGTTTCACTTACAAACATTTTTTTTTCGCTTAAAGTAGACTCGCCATATGCCACACTCAACATTATAAGTGATTTGGAACACGCAATTTTATTTTTCGTACAAAATTTCATATAGATTCTTTGATTCATTTTTTTCGATAGCGGAAAATCGTTAGGTACATCGAAAGACATCTAACCTTCATATCTGTCAAAAACAAAGTAAAAATGCAAAGTGTCTGATAACATTATTGGCGACATGTGTACCAATAAAGTAAAAAAAACACAAAATCGAATGTACGTAGCCCATGGAATTTAAAAAGTCCCCTTTTTTTGAGCACGTGAGATTTGAATCCACGTACACTGACTTAAGTTGTAAAGGATTTACAATATAGGGCGTGACACAGCGTTTACTCTGCGACTGATTTCAATTAATTCGGGCATAACCACGATTTCAACTAAAATCGAGATTTCTGTACAATTATCTTGAAATGCTTGAAATGAAAGGAGAAAGAATCAAAATATTCACGTTGCAAAGAATGGAAAAGAAACCAAAAAAAATAAATAAGTAACATCATCAAGGTGAAATTGCAAAATCTGAAATCATAGATTACTTATTGTTTATACAGGTAGCTGCATATAGAGATTCGATGTTATGAGCATAAATGGCGGCTTTTCCCAAATCAAATCATATAGCGAAAGTGTAAATGAATTATTGATAAATCGCTTCAAACTAAGACCTGAATGCGTTCACATTCAAAAGTCAGCACTAAGCTCGAGTTGTACAACGTTGAAAACTTCAAGGAAGCGTTACTTTTCTTGCCAAATTCGAAGCATTATGCTGACTGCATAAATCAATAAATGCATTATTTCGATATTCAAAGCGGAAAAAATCATAACAAGCGCTAAACAATTCGCTAAGATCAATGACGAACCCAAATATCCGCGGAAGCATCGGTTAGATGTTGTGTATTATAAAAATGCAAAGAGGATAACCAAATGCGAGAAGCCATTACAGATGTAGACGCCTAAGAGACGCTAGCAGTGCTGATCTGAAACGTGTTATCCTCCCTGCTTGTATTCACCGCAGATGTTACTCCTTATGATTACTATGATGCAATTATTTACATCGATGCAAGTACTTATATCGATAACTTGCGCAGTGTAAGAAAGGCTACTAATAGTTTCATTTTTTTACAGGACATGCTTATATGTTAAGTATGGCAATTTTCAAAGTCCCATAAAAAAATTCTCCGAGCAAAACTTAATATAACCTGCATATCGTTGGAAAGGCTATTAATAGAAGATTCACCCTGCCCTAGTTTCATTTTGTCGCAGGGCACAGTAGTCAAGCAAACTTTCGCTTTATCAACATCATTTATGACAGTGTAAAAATACTGATTTTTAAAATATTAATTAATTTACATAAATACACGTTTTGTTTATTATATTTTGTAAAAAAAAATTTCCAAAAGTTTTATTTTAACTGAATTTTGACTTAAATCTCTCTGAGACTTCGTTTTATAGAATTCTATTAAGGGTTTAACAGAGCTCTGTAAGAAAAATTTTGGTTTGTGTCTTTGCTAGTTATATTTAAATATAACTTTACAACCTTCCTGAAATGGCATTTTTATAGTGCTGGAACTGAAGAACTAACAAAGAAAAATTGATTGATTGTGCATAAAAAGCCTATTTATAGAGCACGCGCGTTTATCTTGAAACACAATTTTTGAAAGCGGCACGCAGCATAACTCAGACATACTCTAAAGAATCACGTAGAATATTTTCGATAAGTTAGTCCAAACATTGTTTTATTAAAAAGAGGGGGGGGGCGAAAAGCGAAGTTTTTCATTCGAATATTTGCACAATCACACAAAACTCAATATTTTTAAAAACCCCTATGTTATTCTCTAAATATAAAAAATAAGAAAGAATCTCGCATACCCACCACTATGAAAAAAAAAAAAAAATTAATCGCACTATCTACCATATTCATTTTAAAATTATTCCATTTTTAGGCAGATCATATATCTGCAGTTGAGGAGTGGCAGAGACAGATAATATATAACATAATATAATATAATATAGGTGCAGAGACAGATAATATATCTCCATCTCTTTGGAGTGGCAGAGGCAGATGATATATAATATAATGTAATATATCTGCAGAGACAGATAATATATCTGCATTTGAGGAGTGTACAAAATAGGTTAAAACATTCTCTCTTGTTTGCCTTATGATAAGTACGTGTAAACCGTCAAAAATGTGAAATAAATAAAATGTAATCACTTGTAACTTGGTGTGGGCATGGCCAATTTTCTCCATTTTTGCACGTAAAGAGTAGAGTGTTTCGTAAAGTAAATGCGGAAAATTTTATCCTTCTAACTTTTATAATTTCCGAGTAATGAGTAAGAATCCAAAAATATTTGTTAAAAAAAACTGAGTTGTGTTCAGTTTATGCTCCACTGCACGCTTCTGCTTCGATCGATTTAGCCCATTTTCAATACCAACCTACGTGCAGAAACTTGCAATAGTTCTACGAAATTTGAAGTCGATATCTTCGTTTTTGCGATGAGGAGAGTGCCCACAACACAAACCATACAGACGGACAGAGATGGCTAAATCAACTCAGAATTTCGCGCTGATCAATAATTTGTATACTTTATAAGGTTCCCTTTTGGATGTTACATTATCGAAATAAACAAAATGAGTGTACCCTCACCTTACAGCGGTGGGTATAAAAATGTAGATTAAATAATTTTTTTTTTTTTTTGAAGCAGTGGCACTTTTCCGTTCATCAAAAGAAAATTGTCGAAAAACTCTTTTTTTACGCTGCTATGCTGGTGTTAACCCTGTTAACCCTTAAGGTATAGACAGCTGAATGCTTTTATCGCATTAATTTAATATTTTATCATTTAATATCGATTTTCATATAATAATTGCATAAATTATAGATGGATTCGTTTTCTCAAAGCCATTAACGGTATGTGGCTATACGTAATTGTTAAAAGAATGGCCCATCCCAACATGTTGTACAAACATGTAAAGCAATTTGAACAATGCTTTAATAATTATTCAGTACATTTTGATGTATGTATTTAATGTATGTAATTTTTTGTTCAATTCATCTCAGTGTTTGTAACAAAAACCCATTTGCCTAAACGAAGAGCACCGTAGTTGGATATATTTGCACCCGTGCAAAGGGTTCTAAGGGTTATATATACAAATTTGATAAGTTGCTTAAGGTGGAAGCTGCAAATAAATTCGGGTTAGAAAAAAAAGCTGCCTAGAGATAACGTAAGTGGGTCAAGAGATTTGTGCTAACATCATGCTGCCGATTATATATAAACAAAATTCGGGTTAATCCCAGATAGAAAATCGGAATTTTTAGTGCATGAAAAATCCAACGTTTCCCCGCCACATCAGCTTGTCCCATCCACTTATATTTATATACGGTTATATATTATATACGATCAGCTGTTAAAACCTCATTCCTTTTGCTAAGACTGAATATTCTAAAAACGATTAATTAAAAAACTGCAGAGAAAAGCAATTAATCTTTAGTAACGCAAGGAAAGAAGTGATAACAACGCAGCGTACATCAACTTTATTAGGAATTAAGTCATTTCGAATTGTAGACGGACCCAGATTTCCCAGTTTAAAGTTTGTATAAGTGAAACGGAGCTTTCTTGAAAATAATCAAAACGAAACATTTATTAAGAACAGTAGGCGGTATCACTGATGCTGGACGGAGACATTTCATAACAATCACCGATAATTATTTGCGATATTCTGAGATATATAGATGAAAACAAAGTTCTGACGTTCCCAATTTTCGCTGATAGTACGGTTAAAGCAGCATTGGTCATCGATTTAATGACCAATTACAAGTAAATGCAATAAATGCACCCTTTCAAAATTGTATCTCAGATTTTAACAATCACACCCACCACCACTCTTCGATGCATTTTACGCTATAACAAATCCTTGATTCAGCGAATGAGTAAATTCCATCTAATATCTAAACAATATGCAGTTACTTAGGATTGTTTAACCTGTTACATCAATATATATTTATTGAATAAATCGATTTTTTTTAATCGACTTAGAAGATGCTTTCACCTTTCTGGATAAATAGGGAAAACAGTTCATTACTTGAAATAGATGTTTCGTTTAAAATGTCGAGCCGTTCGTCAGGTGCCCTGACAAAGAGTACTCGTCAAAAAGAAAGAAGAAAAACGCTACCAGGAAGTTAGAGCCTAATGCCTCTTGCCTGATTCATTTCAAACGTCTCTAACCCGCTAAACAAGTCGCTATAAAGTGTTTATGTTAAAACCACAAACATTTAAACAATAAAACGTACGTATAATTTCATTGAGACGACGGTTCTACAGACATCAAGTGTGGAAATAATCCGAAAGAAGCTGGCGCACTCTAACATGATATCTTCGGGGAAAGAGAAGGCGAAAGGATCTTTGAGCATGGAATGAACGTAGTATGGTCGTTTAAACGAAAGTTTCGATATTTAAACTTTGAGAGTCCAGCGCGCCAAAATGAACAAAAAAAAATGCGTTCTATGTTGAAATGTTAAAACTACGAACGACGAAGTCTGTTGCTTCTGCATCGCTAATTGTTTATTGACATCATGAAAAAGTTAACATTTAATTAAAAGAAACATGGGAAAACTAAAGTGGAAATTCTGAAAGCAAATCATCATCAGCACTACTCGTGGGTTAAACCTCTCCTAGTTCGTCTATTATATCTATATAATTGCAACACTCCAACGGATTCTGAAGAAATCTGCTTCTCCAATCTGAAATTATGGGCACTTTCTTTGTGACATTCGGATCAAATAATCCTATGCACATCATTGTAATCGTGTACAGAACGTTACTAGTTTAAAACCAATAGACTTTATATCCGATTTCCATTTCTAAAATAGAGCTGAATGTCTATGTTGTTAGTGCTTTTCTCCCTTTTTTATTTTAGTCGAATAATTAATTTCATTCAAAAGTGATAATAATAATACTGAAATATGCTGTCATTGAGCTTAAAAAATTAAAATCTATGCGAAGCTATTTTTCAGAAACTGTAGAAAACTTGAAGGTTCGCTTACTTACTTTCTTACGCTTCATAATCGCTCTACGGCTTATACCTTTTTATTGATGTTTTTTATATTACTGCTAGTTACAGTTAACGCCTAAGTATGTACATGTATTCACAACAAAAATTCCGCATTCTAATCTTCTATTGTAACATGGGTTTTCGTCTTTTTTGTTTTTAATACTTTTGTTAGTTGGTTATGTGGATGCTTTCATCCTATTTGCGTAGGGTGGACAAAAATTATATTGTAAAGGGAAAACTTCAAATAAACTAAACTTATTTTGTGGCACTTGCACAAAGGAATATATGTTTATGTAGGAATATATGTGTATATATACATATGTCTATGGCTATTATATTCGTGCGATTATTTGTTTCCATACTATATATTTATTTAATACGTTTTTCTTTTGCTCATTTCGTTTTCTCAATTGTCTGTCTGAAAGCACTTGTTTTTATTTATTTATTTATTTTTTTCTTTGCAGTTTACTAAAATTTTCGCTCTCTTATTCGCTGTTTGCTTATTTAGAATCTCTATAATAATAACAGAAACCAATTAAGAAGAAAATAATAAAACGCAAAATGGTAATGAATAATATGCATGTGTATCTAGCAATGA
This sequence comes from Glossina morsitans morsitans, assembly GCA_001077435.1. Lineage (NCBI taxonomy): Eukaryota > Metazoa > Arthropoda > Insecta > Diptera > Glossinidae > Glossina > Glossina morsitans. Next base: position 30,177 of record CCAG010006155.1, read on the forward strand.
CGTTCTGCAATTTAAATTCCGAATATACCGACTTCTAAATCAATGATAATTTGAGGAATTTGAGGAATCGTAACAAGTGCTTAGCTAAAACCAATACAATTACATCTTGCATAAATAATTTTACATAAAAAAAACAACTGTAAAAACGGCCGGCTCTTATGTAAAACAAAAAAATAAATAAATTATAAAAGATCTTTTTATTCAAAGCTATCACGTTCAACAACATAGTGACTCCTCATCCCCAATATTATCATTAATAAACTATTTTTTCGTTATACCAGATCTCTCGCATTTTCTCTTCGGCCTAAGGCGAAACACTTCCTATATATATATTTATCTCTCTTATACAAAAGATTTAAACACATGTTATAGGAAAATATTTTGCCCCGAGTTTCCTGTCTCTGAGATTATAACATAAATTTACCTTACGATGACGTCCTCTGTAGACGACAGCAAATGCACCATGGCCAAGCATATCTTTGGAGCTGTATTCATAATCCCCTACGATATTCATTTCATATGGCGAATGACAAAAATTATTTAACTCAACCGATAATTACAATGATTAGACAATAGGTGAATAATGGATTCGCCGTTAGTTATATACACCACAACTCTTTTATTCTTCTTTATTGAAACACTTGATTTTTTTTTTAAATTTAATTTTTCATTTGTTTTTTCATCCGGATTTAATTAATATTTGCAAACTCATATATAAAATATCAGTCATTCGTTATTTTTGCATTTAATTAAAAGAACCTTCTTATCATTTATTTGCACAACAATAAAAAACTATAAATATATACAGATTTATGCTCTTCGTTTATTACAATATTGTGTTGCAGCACGGCTCTCTTTCCTTTCGGCTAGTTTCCTTTAGGAAAATCAATTTCTACTTAAGGTTGCAACTTTTCTCACTATTTTGCTAATAAAAAAAAAAAAAATAAAAAAAAAATATGGTGTAATAACTCATCTCCTTTCGTCCAATCTTTGGTAACTTTCAACTTGCTTTTTCCAAAGGGCAAAAAGTTATTTATTCTGCTATTTTATTTTTATTTGTTTACTTTTTAATTTTCTCTATAATAGTTCATAAAATTCTCTCCTCTAAAAGAAAATTCTTTGTTCAATTAAACAACAATTGTTCTATATCGAAGACAAAACGACATTAAATATTTGTTTAAGATTTCACTTCCGACGAAAGCACATAGAACCGATACAAATAACCAAGATGTATTACGATGCTTATTTATAGGGCAAACAATTACCTTATGTAGGAATTAATTATATAGGAATTTGATGCAATTCAAAAACTAAACACTAAACAAATTTGTCAAAATATGAGATAGTTGTATGATGCATATATATAATTAAAATTTAAAGGCCGATATGATTTTAAAATGGTAAGATAACATTACATATTGTTAATTGTTATTGCAATCATAATTATCGTCAACTTTCGAAGGGCAACAGAAACTGGCCAAGTTTTGATAGAAATTTCTCGCTTCGTTAAGGTTAACGCAAAAGAAATCTAATCATATGTTCAGTTTTTCAAACGATATGTTTTGCTACGATTAAGTAAAGCAAGCTATATGTTTTAGTTGCTTATTGTATTTCCAGATTGAAGTAATGCACGATGTGTGCAAATGCCTCTAACCTGTTTAACCCGCAATTGTAGGCAATACAGTTGTCTTATATTTTTCAAATGGAAAAAAAAAAGCAAAAGATCTCTTACTTGAAGTTAGATTCCACCGAAAAAAAAACAAAATAGAAAAAAGAAAGAGTCTTAAAGAAAAAACAATTTAATTGATAGATAAAGAATAGAAACTATATTAAAATGTAGTACAGCGTGCTTAACAGCTTTTTAGTCCTTTCTATATTTATTACTGTGTTTATTATTGCCAAGTCCGTATTGCCGCAAAAATGTTGTAAGCTGTTCCGGCTAAGTTTCTCTGGCAAGATAAAAATTACCTCTCGGTATATATTAAAAGCATCATTTACAAGCGCCATTACGGATGCTATAATCATTACAACAGTCAAATGTGATTGTATAGAAAGCCGAAACTTTTGTACTGACAGCATGCCTCTATACATATATACTTGCATATATTAATTGAAAAAATAAAAACCAATCTAATGTGCTTAAGTTAGAACCGATTAAGGATTGTTTTACATTATTTTAAGTTGTATTTATATTATAATTATTTTATGAAAGAAGAAAATTAAAATGCATAAGCTTGGAAAATATTATGGAGGAGCACACATGCAAAACAAGAAAATAAAATATAAAAATATTTAATTTGTATGTAACAGCGCTACTTCCGTTACGTTAACAGGGACCACAAAGGTGCCTAAAATGCCCAATGGCTTACATTTTAAAAATAAGATTAATTTCACTTATTATTAGTTCTCTTCGATTCGAATTTTGCTGTTTCCCTACATTTTTGCAACTTTTCGTGACAGATAAATTGAGCATTTAGAAAAGTTCCCATTGAACTGCATTTGAAAAATGCTCTGACAGAATGAGTGGATAAACAAACAACAATCTCAAACGGACAGTAGCGTAGCTTAGATTATTGATCAAATTCAACCAACTGCAATAATTAGAGCATTTCCATAAATTTTATGCTTAAACCTTCGAAATATATTGTGTATGTAATACTTTCACGATTCTCATATAAGTAATTTCTTCTCTTCCAATCAAGCGCAGAACAAGTGTAGACCGGATAGCTACTTACTGTCATTTTTGTTGGTCCGCCGTCATCCGTAATTTTTATCCCCAGATATATTTTAAAGAATTCATTACTTGAAATTTATGAGCGTCTTGCATTTTTCTATAACTGACTTATTTACAGTATGGGTGGTAGAACCTAATCTAATAATTAGGGTTGCCCCGCATTGTTATTAAAATTATTATGTATCTCATATGAAAGTAAAAAATTATTGGTTAATTTTTATGTCTCTGAAACAATTTTTAAATTATATCTTTCATTTAACAGTGCGCAAAAAGCATAGGGACTTCCGTCGTATTTACAAAAAGTAGATCTAAGTTACATTTAATAGATAATATGTAATAGCGATATTAACAACCAATGTGCGCACTTTTGTAATATCTAGGATATTATTATACAATCCACACATCGAATATCGTTATTTGTTCTCTGTGATCTCGGACTGAACAAAATTTGCATATGTAAAGTAAACCTCAATAAGGAAATTTTTTATTTCAAGTATGTGTAACGCCGTGCTATGTTTTTCACGCACGTTTAATGAAATTGCAAATCAATTTTATCTATATTTTAGCCTGACAATAAAGCGGCCAAACAAACTTGCAAAACCATTTATCAATAAAATACATCCCTGCGACCGAAAACAAAAACAATCGCTTCTACAACATATATTAATTGATTGAACAAAGAAAGATTGACTCACTTTTGTAAATTTATGAGGAAAATTCTGAAAAACTATTTAAGATTAAAAAGATAGCTTACTAAAATATACTGTAAATTAATATAAATAAATCATCATTTGTTTAATTTAAAAATGAAAACGATTTGCTATTATAGTGGAGAAGAGCATTGATTTTTTCTCTTTTCCGAAGTAAAAATGTAAAACTTTTTTAAAGAATCGATGTAAAAAATGTCAAAATTTCTGGAAAATATTAACTGGCTGACAAGCTTATTGTTAGCGGTCTGGTTAAACTCCAGCTTAGCTAATGATGTCACGCCCCAGGTTTTTGGTGAAGTGCGTGAAGGCATTGTGGCTGCCTTTGGCGATTTCAATTCCGACGAATTAACTGATGTGTTTCTAATACGCAATAATATGCAAGTATTGGAAATTTTATATGGTAAAGAAAGTCATATAAAAAAAAGCCATATTTTAATGGGAGATATTTTTTTTTCTAGGAGCGGATACTGAACCGTTTCTTCGACCTTCAAATTTTTATTGTAGTTATAAAAAATATATAATTACAAGTGTCGTACCTGGTGACTATGATGGTGACGCCTTAATGGATGTTTTGGTTACTGTAAAAGAGAAAGGCTCAAAAAATGATGTGCATAATGTCTACATACATTGGGGTGATTCGCACGGACTTAATTGTACTCACGAAAGAGATGAACCTCTTTTAAAAACTAAAGGAGAACCTTTGGCCATAGATTATAATCGTGACATGATTATTGATTTGTATGGTGTTAGAGAAAATAACACCCGCGCCTTTTGGATTTTTAATAAAACACGTGAACCTCCTCTTCAGATTAGTCAAGGAGAGCCAACGGATGAAACGTCTGTAACAGCTAAAATGCGTATACCTAACGCAAACGCTTATCTAGACATAAATGGGGATTTTATAGCTGATTTGTTGGTACAAACAGACAAGCACTATGAAGTATGGCACGGTCGCAATGGCGCAGACCCAGAAGAAAAGCAAGGTTTTACTTTCAACCGTACTATAGATCTACCAATAGTAGGGTCCAAACCCATTTGGGGCCAGGCTGTATTTTCCGATTTTGAATTGGAGGGTGTGGAAAATGTCATATTACCTATATGTTTTCAAGATTGTGCTAACTCCACAATATTAGTGCACGATGGCAAAAGTTTTCGTGATATACATGTGAATTTCAAGGATCCCCAAGCTGTATCATGGGGATTTGTCCCACCGCAGGAAAATGACGTTTATTTAAAAACTATAACCGCAAGAAGTGGTGATTTTAATATGGATGGTTATCCAGATTTAATAATGACTTTGCAAACTTTCGGAGCTACACATAAAAGACAAACGTTTCTTTTGGAAAATGTACCATGTAAGATGTGTAATTCACCGCTGAAACGTACTTACGAGGTGAAATGGAATGCTCTAAGTCCTCTAGGGGAGAACACAGTGGCGGGAGCCTTTTACGACTTTTATCAAGACGGTAAGAATTTAAGAAAGAATTATGTAAAAAAATCTATATTCAAATTTTCAAATATGATACAATTGTCTTCGCATCTTGAACTTTAATACATAGTCAGACTTTTGTTCGTTAGACCTCGTAATTGTTGATGAAACCATATTTTCTTTTCAATTTTGTGGCTTCCTAGTCGTTGTAAGCGCGCTTTTGCGCAGAAAGCACATGGATTTTGAAAATCTCTCTTTGGCATTGTCTCAAAAACTTTTGTGCTATTTTTCGATTTTTTACAGGCGGGAAAAAGAATATAATATTCCGTAATATAGATTTTGTCGCATGTTATTTATAAATAATTTTGAATGGTATTTATATCAAAAATAGCAAGTATTGATGGGACTTTTTAAAATGTCAGTATATTTAAAGGTGCTGTCTTTGTAGAACATTGGAAACCTGCCGAATAAAAAAAGTTTAAAACAAGTCCCTTGCCACAAAACAAAAACGCAGTGGTTAACTGTTTATGTATTAGTTGTCAGTGATCTATCTACATTACTTGGCGTTTGGTGACACACCTATATATTTGTATACATTTTTCTTTCAATATAAACAAATACCTAAAAAATATACTTCAGAAGATTTTTTACGGTGATTTCAATTGTTTCGCTTTTATCGACTAGCAGGAATATGATGGAATACTTGGCGAACTTGAAGTTATAGAAACCTCTTTAAATTTTAAAGTTATATAATTAATCTACTTTTATCCTTGAATATTATAACTTTATTTCTGTAGGAGTCTTGGATGTCATACTAATAGAAAAATCCAATACCGGTAATTATCGACCTTTAGCCTTCCGCAACACTTTGGATTATGATGCCAATTTCGTAAAAGTTATTGTACTTACCAGTCTAACTAATAAAAAAAATCCCACTATGCGGACAGCATTAGGCCGTAAGAAACGTACCTACGGCACTAATTTACCAGGACCACGTATAACGTATTTCACTACAACACAGGAAGGCGATTTTCAACGAGGTTCTTCTGTTCAGCTACCGCAATCCTCTTATTTTGCTTTACAATTGCCATACACGATATTCGGTTTGGGCCGTACGCCGAATTTTGTTGATTCACTTACTGTGGGATTAGGTTCAAAATCACGTACTTGGACTCAATTAATACCTAATTCACAAATTATTGTGGTACCGAAACCTTTAGAAGATCCACAACGCTGGAAAGCTCAATTGTTTGTAACACCCAGCAAGCTGATATTGATGAGCGTCGTGGCCTTGGGTGGTACTTGCCTGGTTATCATCTTGATTATTCTAGTGTTATATATTAAAGAGAAACGTGAAGATAAACAAGAGAAATTACAAGAAGCACATCGTTTCCACTTTGATGCAATGTGAGACTAGAAATTCGACGGCAAGTATTAATTAAAAAGCTTTCGTTAGTAATTAAGAAAAATTTTTGTTTAAAGAGAAGCTCTTGTTTTATTCATAAAATAAAGGAATATTAATTACTAATTATATGTGTATATAGAATTTTTAGTTAATTTTGTAGAGCTTTCTTTCTTCCGACGGCTTTTTTCAAAAGGTAAGCTTATGGCAATTAATCAATAACGTTCCTTTAAACCGGGGCCCATAGTTCTGTTGCGCTGCAATCGAACATCAAAATTTTCGTCGACATTTTTCGATGAAAATTGCATTGCATGATTGGAAGGTCTGTATTATCAAATATTTTGAAGTTTCACTAAAGTCAGATATTAAATGAAAATCTCGCTTTCAACAATTGAGAAGACGTATATAGAATGCTGCAATTAAGTTTAATTTTATTCATGTAGATGAAAGACAAACGCGTATAAGAGGAGACAAACACAAAAGTAATCGAACAGAATAATTATTTTTCTGAACGATATGTAACGGATAAATTTTGACTCTTCACTTTTATAACCCAATTTCCCAGTCAGTAGGACGATAACACGAGTAAGTTGGTTTATCCATTGCTTTCGCGATAACTACAGAAGATACAATTGCGAAAGAAGCATAAGTTACATTTAAATAATTCCGTCTATTCCGCCCATTTTTTCTTTACAAACAATCTCTATCTTTTAGTACAGAAGCAAGTAAAGTCACTAAACTGAAAAATAAGTAGCAAAATACCATTTTTATGTTATCATATTCGCCCCAACGACAAATAGACATTTTTTTTTTCTTGGTTGTTTTCAATGAAACACTTTCAATGTCTAATAAAAAAAGATTTGTTTTATAAAGTGATTTGCTGTACAAATTTAAAATATGTTTTATGGAAAATCGGATTTTCTATCAGCTATTTTATTGGCTTTTTAATAGGTGCCTTGCCTTATTTTTATTATTACTATTATATTAATTATGAAAAAATGTATTATAATATTTGGATTAATTGGCTTCAGTCAAAGTAAATAGTTCTTGTTAAGAGCATTTAAACATTATTTATTAGATTGTTGTTCCTGTTGATGTTTGTAATAATGTAAGGACATCACTAATTTAAATAAATATTTCATTAGATATAAATGGAAAAAAAAAAAATAATAATAATAATAATAATAATAATAATAAAAAATAAAATTATTACACAGATTTATATATGCAGATTTTTCATATGTTTGTTATTGTAAACTTATAGCAGAGCCTGAAAAACATTTTTACATTATTTTTAGCTAATAAGTGTATATAGAAATATGTTCGATATAACAGCAAAATAGAAAAAAGAATGGAAAAACTTCTTTATAAAGAAGATAAAAATATATAAATCCAAATTTTTTTCAACATTCTATGTTCGATAAATTGGTTGACTTTCTATGCTAAAATGAATTTCAAAACGAATGAAAACGAAGTATAAAATAATGAAAATAATTTCTTTATGAATTCGTTTCGGTTCGGTTTGTTTAGGTTTTTTTTTCTTTCTTCTGGATTTTGTTAATTGTGTATAAGGTGCTCTTATTGGCGATTTGGCTTAATATTTCCTCTTCGTCTTAGTACACACACACATGTAAGTGGATTACTTAATACTACATATACACAAATATATATAATAAAATAAACTAAGTAATTTCACTTTGTATTGTGGGCATAATTTCTTTTTCTTTTCAAATTTTTTTCAAAAATCATCCATAATCTTTTTTCTTTTTATATGTATTTTTGTTCAGAGAAATTACAAAAGAACCTGATATATTTTTAAATTTAAACAAGAAAAATTTATTTAAAAAAAGAAAAAAGGCGTGGAAAGAAACTGATTTTTTTTTTCAAATTGTCGCGCTGCTATATGTTTAAAATTTTTCCTCATTCTTTCTTGACTATGTATGCTTTATATATTATTACTCACAATCTTTTGCTATTACTGCTTCTTTTCTTCTCATAAACACTATTGAAAGCATTTTCTTTGCACGTTAAACTTTTTCTTGGATTTCTTATGTAGTTTCACCTTTGCCACTATCATCGGCATTATCGACATCATCGTCATCCTCGCCGTCGTCGTCATCATCGTCTGTGGGTAAATCATCTTCGGTCTCAAGATCGAAATCATCATCATAGAAGTTGGTATCAAGTGTTGGTTCTGCGGGTTCTTTTCGCGTTGGTTTAATGCAATAGTCTTCCAAAGTCATCGGCACTATTATGCCCTCTTTTTTGGCTTCGGCATTGGCAGCCAAAGCCTGCTTCCTAATAATATTGGGGTATTCGTTATCCTTGCCCTGCAAATATATCAGAAAATCACGATGAAAGCCTTGCAAGACGGGTTCTTAAAACCATTTTTCATTCAGAGCATTTCGGAATTTAAGGGTTATTTCAGTTCACACAATTTCCGTTAAAACAATTTCATTTTTACCTCCTTGAAAGTGGCCATAATAGTGTTTTACATTAAAATTTGAAAAATGACGATACTTGCTAAAGCTTCACATGAGACAAAGATATGATAAAAGCTTGGCTTTCAACCAAGAGGAGGACTCTTTTTAGCACTCGTTATATGCAAAAGTATTGAAAATGGCGAATAGGTAATATATCATTTACAACGTTTATATCATTTATATTTATATCATATATCATTTATAACGTTGTGTCGAAATATATAAATCTAGTTCGTATTAATTCATGTAATAAGTAGTCAACTATATTAACCTACACAATGTGAACTTTATGAAAAGTGTGGTAGAGGTATCAGTAACTTACCTGAGAATCTCTCCATCTTCTATACATAACCGAAGCATCAACATTTGCCGGGGAATAGGTATTCGGTTCATTGAGCAACGATATTACTGACAACAAAATCGTACGTACATTTTGTGTAGGATTCCAGCGTTCACAGGGCAATTCACCACTTTGCGGATCGTCGACAGGTGGATGCAGTATTGAAATGCAGAGATCACCGTTTTCGTATACATTCGGATGCCAAACTTTTGTTAAGAAACGTATCGACGGTGGTGAATAAGGATAATCAGGCGGAAATTTCATATGGGCCTTAAAATATCCACCTTGATACAGAGTATCGGGTGGCCCAAATATAGCTACCTCCCATTCAAATAGGTTATCTTCATTTAATAATTTGACACGAAAGCCTTCGACAGGCTCTTCCTGCAGAGATTTGTATTCCAGAGCCAAAGCTCGCACCGCAGAACTACTGGGTGTGGCCGTTGAGGGTGGTGTAGCTGTTGTATGTGACATTTATGAGATAGGGTAAACGTTCGTACGCAGAGCTCTTAAGCCTAGCAAAAAAAAATGCCTCAACTAAATCCTGGGTTTATAGTTTTTATCGTTTTCTTATTAAAACACGAAGAAAACCTGAAATTGTAAATTTATACATCAATTTTCAAAAATTAATAAAAATTATTTGTAAATTTTGCAAAAATAACATTAAATTGTTGATATTATGAATACAGTGTAATTATTTTCAATGCAGGCCTTCAAGAAAAAACATAAAAATCATATCGATATTTAGATATTCATTTTTTAGAGGCCCACTACTTCGCAACTGCCGTGAAATGTTTAAACATGTATCTCTTATTTCAACATTAAAATATCCTTTTTGCTTAATTGAATAATCTCCCAGACTGTCATTCATTTACAATTTAAAAATTTAATTTTATTGCTGCGTCACTCTCACTAATTATTCTGTTCTTTTTTCTCCTTAAACAACAAACTTTTTTCTGTTTTATTCGCTCACCTTATTTTTTATACAAGTCTACAAAAATTCGCTTAAAATTTGCTTAACGCACAAATTTTTTTTAAACACAAAATTTGTTCAATGTTTCTACTGTTTTATTTTTGTGATAACTTTTCCTTTCCTTTTTTTGTTACACAAATAATTTTTGTAAAATGTTTTTGTATTTGCCGATGAATTTTTTTCTTTTCTGTGTTTAGTGTGGCCAGAAATTCACATTTGTGATTACTCTATGATTAGGGTTACCATTAACAATGCGCCAGCTCTTTAATCTCATTAGCATAAGATATAATGCTATCATAAATTATTATGAGCGAGCTTTACCTGTAAAAATTCGTGGTTTAAAACACATGGGGTGAAAAGGTGGTGTTGTGTTAGTGTGTATTCAATTTAAAATGTGTCAAAAACAACTGGAATTACAACGCTCCAAAATGGCAGTGCGATTAAAGTACGATCACCCATGTGTATCGAAGTCTTTCACTGCCCACAATTAAAAGTCCCAAACAGACACTGAAAGCTCCTGTCCATTCATGCGAACTGTGGCCTGATGTACTAGTTGTCACTGCCCTGTAAGAGATTGCCCGTAACACAGTATTACATGATTTCTGCAGCATGTGTTTCAGATAAAACTTATCACCAATTTCCAAACACTTGATTAGCGTAGTCTGAATCATTAAAATTTAATGGGGAATTGGAAACGAAAAGATACAAATATTTTTTTCTTTTTTTTTGAATCAATAACTTCACCTTTATCTACTATTTTTAAACTTATAATTAAGGGTGTGATTATTCAAAATATATGATAAACTACAATTTACACGTGTCTTGAATTAGCGCTAGTCGAGTTCATCGTTCTCTTGTAAATATGCAGGAGATTGACACTACATTCTCTTTATTTCTGATAAGAATGAAATTTCATGACTTATCTCATTACGTCGAATAATTGTAATTATAAAAAAAAAAAAACTCAACTTCTTCGTTAACAGTACCTAAGACGACATAGAAATTTTATTATGTTCAAATTATTTGCCTCTTCTTATATCGCTTCTCATTTACGACGCTTATCAGGTGAAATACTGACTACTCCTCACGTTCACTTCCCCAAAATATAATTAGCATTTTCATTAACCTACGCAATATCAGATGTAGTTGAACGTTGACATAATAAAGATTGATTGCTCTCGCTCGAGTGGGAATTTAATTTTTCACCTTTTTACGAAAGTTTATGGGAATTGGCATATCACATGATTTTATATGCACACAATAAATGAAATGAAAAAAAAAAAAATATTTGCAGAACAAGAAATAAGGGGAATTTATTTTGAATTTGGAATTTATTTGTCTAATTTATGTTTATTTTGTGTTGATTTAAACCTTTTCATATTATTCGATTTGAAATTTTAATTTATACCATGCATTATTTTATAAAAAGTGAAAAACATAATATAAAGACAATTTGTTTTCCAATTTAAAATATATTTCTCAAAACAAAACGTTTGAACTTCTTTCCTTTTGATTTATTTAACTGTGTCAAGCTGTTTCTTTTAAACTCACTTTTCTTAATTCTTTATTTCATTAACGAATCAAAAATCTTATTTGCTTTGACAACAAATTTTTGATTTGTTTTCCATATATTTGTTGTTTACATTTATATTGTTTTCTCTAATTTTATTTCCTAAATCATATGGTGTGTCAATTTGCACCCATTTCTTTACTTTTTCTTACCAAATAATATGGTAACACGGTTTCACACTGTGCTTATCAATTGGGACTCGTTAAGTAGGCAAACGGACCAATGCACCATTGTGTCTTCTCTTAATTACCTGAAAAATGCAATCACGTATGATCATGTCGCGCCCTAAGCTATATAAATCGTCTAATATGGGTTTCAATTAGAACATACATATGTCTTTTCGTTCTTTTTTTATTCTTTTTATTTGTTTCGATGGGAATAACTTTCAGGTTTCACTAACAAAAATGGTATTTCTTCTAATGTATTAAGTTTTTCGCAAATGTCTTAAATTTATTACAATTACTTCACTTTTAGCAGTTATTAAGAATTGTTTAGGCTAAGAGAATTAAACCATTTCTATGTATGAAATTATAGTGTGGCAGGTGAAAACTGCTATTTTTTATAGGTAATAAATGAGTGGCAGCGCTGCTATATTGCCATTAGTTGTTATGGCAACTCTGAAGGAAAGTTGTTAGTGCAGCAGTTAATTTTGTGCCAACGTATCAATTTGCTTGTTTCTGGAATCATCAGAACATGTTGCCTAAATTAAAGATTTCCGATTATCTATTGAAGGTGAAACTTGATTTAAAAAATCTTTTCTTGAATAATGTTTGCTTTTTTGAATAGCGTTTAGAACAAGTTAAGCAACAATGCAGTGGTTGTTTGTTTGGTGTATTTTATGGTGAAGGGACCCTTTTGTTAATGGGTTTTAACGTCGAGTCCACTATTGGCCATTTAAATTATGAACAAATTCAATACAAATTCCCAGCTGAATTAGATTTATGTGGTTTGGTTAAGTTCGGTGATTGCAGTGATGTTGAAGCTCATCTCAGTGAGGTGTTTAAAGATGTTGACATCACTGACAACCCCATATTGTTGCATTGTGAATTGGGGACTTTAGTCGGCTTGAGAGCATATTTTCTCATGCATGGCAAATTGGAACAAGTGCCCTACGAGGTTATGCTGCCAGCTCAATTATATCGAGACTTTTGCTTCACTCGCCTTAAATGCAATTGGACCATATACTGCGAGGCTACCAATCAATCAGTACAGCATGAAATGCATGCTTTAAGAAAAATGTTGTCGGGTGGTAGCTTGGCTTTTAATATTCAACCCACTAAAGTATTTTTAACAAATACCAGCATTCACGGAAAAAGTTATGCGGACGGTAAGCAAAATGTTACTAATGAAAGTTTCATAATGGATATTTTAAATGCGGTACAAGAAGTTCTGTTGACAAATCAAGAAGACAAGGAAAATGTGAAGAGTAAAAAGTCTTGTATCCAGGACATCAAATTGAGTACAGTTTATGGTGCCTTGGGCAGCGATTATGACATAATCGATATTGCAGTATTACGCTGTAAGACACGTGATGTCAGTGATACTGAAAGCTCATCTCGAATTTTACCATCTATGAGTATGTGCCTAAGGCCTAATGAACATAAATTCAGTATTCCTATTGAAGTCGAATCAATGGCCATACTTAACAAATCCACCAAAGTATCAAGACTTTATGACATACTTATAGAGAGCATATGCCGTGCCTTGCGTTTAAGTGAACAAAGTATTAGTGAACGTTTGGAAAATACAGAATTTCAGAAGCTTAAGGCTCCAAAAATGTACAATTTCTTTCCACAGGTGGGTTAAGAATTTTTTATGCAGAAATTTTTTTTTGCTTATATTTATTGAATATTTTTAGATATGAGTTAGATTATGCTGGAAATCCTTTCTTCTAATTAAACTTAATTTATTTTTAAAAAACAGTAAAACGTTTACCAGATGCAAGCTGATTTCTTAGTACACGTGTTTATAATTATAGGAATTTGGACACTTTATATCCTGCTCCTATTTGGAAGGATTAGGAGATTGTAGTCCCAGCATGCAAGACAAGCGTAAACGACTACATCGCCACTTTGGTTTGCCGATAACACGACCCTATTTTAGACGTTCAAACGCTTGTATATTTCGGAATGAATTACCGCCTCAAAGCCCTCTTATTAATACTCATGTGAATGTCAAATCAAGCGGTGTCACCGAAGGTAAACAATACCTGGTGAAAGGAAACTATTATTATTATCATTATTTACAACAACAAATACAAGATAAGGGGTGGGGCTGTGCCTACAGATCATTGCAAACTATATGCTCGTGGTTTTTGCTACAGGGGTTTACGGATCGAAAAGTGCCCACACATATAGAAATACAAGAATATTTGGTGAAAATCGGTGATAAGCCTCAATCTTTTAAAGCATCATCTCAATGGATTGGTAAAACTATTTTTCATATTTTCAACAATAATAAAATAATCAAATCCTTTTTAGGTTCAACGGAAGTTAGCATGTGTTTACAGGGCTTTCTGGGCGTTGATTCGAAGATATTGCATGTTAGTTCAGGAGCAGAACTGCCTACTTTAGGTTCCGATTTGGTTATGCATTTTCAGACACAAGGCACACCTATAATGATTGGCGGCGGAGTTTTGGCTCATACGATAATTGGCGTTGATTATTGTCTACAAAGTGGAGAAATGAAATACCTTATTTTAGATCCTCATTATACCGGCGAGGAGGATTTACATACCATACAAACGAAGGGCTGGTGTGGTTGGAAGGGGCCCGATTTTTGGGATAAGAAAAGCTATTATAATTTGTGTTTGCCTCAAAGGCCTGTAATATTCTAAATGCCGTTGGTAGCCTCATTCTAAGCTAATTATTGCAATTAATATTATTGTTGTTATGATTTGATATTGTTTTTTAAAAATTTAAAAAAATTTTTTTGATAAGTTATTCTTTTTTTTCTTTTTGTCTTTGTTGGTATTTAAGATTCAAACTTTTATACTTTTAATAACGCAAATTCTAAAGGTAATTTGGAATCAATAAAATGCTTAGTGGAGCAATAATTTGGATGAATTATTTTTAAAGTCGTTTTCTTTTTGTTTCCATAAAGATAAAGTAGAAAGTGTATTTTATGCGCATTCGCGCTAAAATAAATATTAATTAAAAAGAATGTAGAGACGTATTTCTTTAATAAAAGTGACAATGTAAACCAGCACAGACGGACTACACTGTTTTTAAATCCAAATTGTATTTCAGTTTTGAAATATGTGTATAGAAGTTCTTTTTAGATATTGGTAACTCCAATGAAATAAAGTCTTATATATATACATAGGTAAAAATTCGAAGATCGAAGGTTACTAGAACACTGCGCTGGATTCAAAAAGTATGTTTTCTACCTTAGTGTATTTAGACAGGTACGTCTGTCTGTTGATGAATGCCCCGCCTTTTGTTGCGAGACGCAAGTCAACTAGAAAACAATCTAAAATGATATCTTATTTTGATTAATTTTTTTTGTTTTTGATATACGGCGCTCGAACGGACCAAGCTAATGATATATTTGGCCTATATATGTCCATTTTGACAATAATTTATATAACTTCAATAGTTATAAGCGATAACATATAAAGATTGGATATTCTCTCAATTTTTTTTGTGTTGCGCACTTCACATGTGTAATTCGGCGAGGATCCAAATATTTTCATACCGATTTTGTCCTAACAGTGTCCACTCATGAGTCTGTAGAGCATTTTTAACTTCGAAGGTTTATTCAAAAACAAGGGTTAGATGAATTTTGTGGAAGAGACGATGATGTTTAGCGCGTGTAATTTGTTTATATTCATTATTTATTTCTGCGGAGCTATCTTTAATGGTCAAAACTTCACCATTGAGCATTGATTGACACGTATGGAAGTCAGATTTTCCGTTACTATGCTGAAGGCTTATACTTTCACGGTGGTAAAATCTCTGCAGAGACTTGACATATATATAAAAATCCAAAAGATAAAACAATTTTTAAAATTTTTTAGATTGCATCTTGGCATCTCTAGTTTAATTTTCGCATATGGCGCCGTTTTGTTTAGTTTTATTTTGGTTTGCATTAAGGTATACATCTAAACAAAAAGTGCTTTGTTTTTCTTAAATAATTTAGAATTTTGCAAAACATTTTTAATTATATCAAATTAAGCAAATATGTCCGATCCGAAATCATCTCGACATGGCTCGAGCTCACAAGCGTTCGCGTTGATACCCAAGCCATGTAATTTACAGTGTAAAGATTTTCAGGAGTATTTGCGTACGAGGAACGCTGATACTCTGGAAAAGCTTTATAATTATCCTACAATTTGCTTGGCAGTGTATCGTGAGTTACCGGAGATTGCTAGACAATTTGTTATACGAATTTTGTTTGTAGAACAACCAGTGCCACAGGCGGTGGTTACCTCCTGGGGGTCTCAGCATTATGCCAAGTAAGAAAATGTGATGGCATGATGATTCCTTTAATTTTTAAATTATTCCCGCAGGGAGCAAGCGGGCGCTACTAGTTGTTTATCAGAATTAAATGTTTGGCGTGTTACAGCTATACCAGGTGGTTTGTCAGCTTGGGAATTATGTCCAACATTTAAGAAAAATCTGAAGATAGCTTTGTTGGGAGGCGGCCGTCCCTGGTCTATGTCTCACACAATGGAAAAAGATTCTAAGCCTCGTGATATAGCATTTCTGGACCAATACGCCATGTCCCGCTGGCGTTGTGTATTGTATTATATGGTGGGCACCGGTGGAACGAATAAAGGCCAAGATAATGAAGTTATTAGTCCCGATGCGGTTATAATTCTTTTGCATGCCAATCTGATGAAGCGAGATGAAGCGGGCATTACCATAACACGTCAAGGTTTCCAGTTTTTATTACTCGACACGCAGTCCCAAGTATGGCATTTTATGTTGCAATACTTGGATACCTGTGAGGAAAGAGGATTATCATTACCCGAATGTCTAAGCATGTTGTTTCAACTTAGTTTCTCCACATTGGGGCGTGATTACAGTTCCGAAGGAATGAGCCCAAAAATGCTCACTTTTCTACAGCATTTACGTGAGTTTGGATTAGTTTTCCAGCGTAAACGTAAAGAAGGACGTTTTTATCCAACCCGCTTAGCTTTAAATATAACTAATAAAGTGGCAACTGCGCCAACAATAGTTGCCGACGAAGAAAAAGTTCAAGAAGGCGGATATATAATAGTGGAAACCAATTATCGCGTATATGCTTATACGGACTCCCCGCTGCAAGTGGCTGTTTTGGGTTTATTTACTGAGCTACTTTATCGCTTCCCCAATCTTGTAGTGGGCGTATTAACACGTGACTCTGTACGTCAAGCTTTACGAGGTGGTATCACCGCTGACCAAATTATCAGCTACTTAGAGCAATATGCGCATCCGAGTATGAAGTTCACGGAATCGGCTATCAAATCCAAATCGCCTTTACCACCAACTGTAGTCGATCAAATAAAGTTATGGGAATTGGAACGTAATCGTTTCACCTATACCGAGGGTGTAGTGTATAATCAGTTTTTATCACAGGCCGATTTTGTAACATTGCGGGATTACGCCCAGTCTATAGGTGTGCTCGTTTGGCAAAATGAACGAACCCGCACTATGGTAGTCACTAAAAATGGTCATGATGATGTTAAAAAATATTGGAAGAGATATTCGAAAAGTGGTGGTCAATAGATATTACATATATATATATATATATATCTTTGTAGTCGTGTCTAAATGTTGAGGCTATAATATATTTATCATTACATTTGTAAAATGCCTCAATATGTATCAGACGGCTGCTGAAGTGTATATATTTTTGAATAGCATATACCCCAAATTGGGCACACGCATCCGCATACTTATTGTTACCACTTCCAAAGTTGCGAAAATTGGAATAAAGGCCATATATCAATAGTCTCGTCTTGTTTGTAGAACAACCAGTAAATAAGTGGAAATGATTTATCCAAAATCATGTTTGCAATAATTTAAAAAAGTAAAAAACGAAAAATTCACCAACAGGACGCTTCACAGTGCAAATGGTCTAAACGATGTAGGTTTTATGTGTAATTCCCTTGTGCATCTTGTGTAGTCACTCTTGAATCAATTATAAACTAAATTATCAAAAAAAAAAAAACAAAATATAAGGTTGAAGTTTGTGATCGGAAAGTTAAAAATAAGTATTAATAAGCGGTAACTTTGAATGGAATACTAGGAGCTTTGTATGAAAACTAAGGAAACAAAGGAATCTTGTTTTACAGCAAGAAATTTGGTTGTTTATTATGTTGTATATAGGCTTATGGGCAGTAATCAGAGAGAGAGAGAGAGAGAGAGAAAGTGTGTACAAAATCCGAGCAATGCAGCGAATTAAATACGTGTCCGATGTGATTAAAAAACAAGGTGCATCATTTGCATCGCGGATGGAATGTGATCTTCAAAGACAAGATTATTGATACTCTTCGCTGAGGAAGGTCATTGAGAAGAATCCCATTAAATAGTTATTTTATTTTTTATTTTTATATATATATAAAACATAACATGCTACTGGTAGTTAGTTATTCTATTTGCAACTACAGATTAACAAATTGTCAATTAATATATTTGTTTTTTAATTTATTTTTTTTAAAGAAAATGAAAAAATTTTCACAAGCATTATATTTAAAATGAAGAGTTAAAAAGTTTATTTTTCGCAAGATGTTGCGAAATATGTAAAATATTTTTAAGTAAATTTTGCTTTTTAAAATATCTTAATGGCAAACTCTTTGAACAGAAAGTAGTTGCAAAATGTAAATATACTTAGCTAACATATTTGTATAACTACAGTTAACCTTACTTTAACAATCAATATAAATATTACTATTTTTACATGAAATATGAGCGGTACAAATAAAAAGGGCATAGTTTGCTTAAAAAGTTATTTATTTATTTATTTGGTTAACACTGAACTAACACTAACTTGAAATTAGACTACAAATTTAATTAAATTAAGGATTAATAACAGCAAGTAGCCGTGTACTTCAACTTTGTCTGTACCCATTACCAACACACGCTTGGATAAAAACTCTATTATTCACGAACGCATTTGAAGAGGGATTGCAAATTTAAAAGTTCAACCAAGCTTCATCAAGTTGACGCAATCATAGGCTTTGCTAATATCCAGGAAGCGTATAACAACCATTTTACCAGCTCTCTTTAGTCTAGCTATGAGAAAAAATATTTCATTAAGGCGCATATTCGTAGACAGACAATGCCCTTACTAATCGTATTTAATTCCATTACAAAGTGCAGCGGTAGCTCTCTTTCTGGATTGTAAAACATACATTACTACTGAGGCAGGAATTGAAGATATTGTAATTTGGTTGACACTTGGATTGTAGATCTTGAGCCTATTCTAGGTGTCTTTTATTATCATGCTCTTTCCATACAACGCAACCATTTAAGTTTAGACTAAAATGCCGATGGCCGCTGTCGATGGATTCCAGAAAAAACGCAAGTTGCCATTGCCGCTTTATGTGCACTTTTGCTCTTTCTAACTACGGATCTCCATTCTTTCTGTATATACTTTCAAATATTCAATAAAATTGCTTCGAAAGGCACGCGTATTTACTCATTTTTTCCTTGCTGCTTGATATTTGCGAAAGAGTGTTGACAGGGAAGGATTAGATGAGAAAGACTCAATGTCAGAAAAGTTGGTTCTAGCAGACTTGAGCTTAGATTGAAAAATACTTTGAATTGACAACAAATTAGGTGAGAGTTCAACTTTAGACAGACGGTCCATTAGGAATTCGCGCGAAGTGAAACTTGCCATTTTTCGTACAGAATTGCTGCAACTTTGAAACAAAATCGGAGAGTGTTGACTTTTAAGTTTGAGTTCCAGTTGAATGGCAAAATAGTTGAATTAGAAAAAATTAGATCCAAGACACAACTCGCCGAGCGACTACTACGATTAGAGTTAAAGGTGGAATTACCATTATTTAAAACTTTAACTTAAGACTTTAGTCGAGAGCTGATCGCCGTACAAGCAATGCTTAACATTAAAATCTTTAGCTACAATCACACTTTCTTCATCGTCAAGAAAGTCACATAATCTCTGAATTTCATCACGACACGTTTGTACATCAACCCAGGGTGGTAAGTAGCATGACGCTAGATTCGGATTACGATTCATGGATTTGCCCACAGCAGAATTGTAGGGAATACGTCAGAAACTAATACCTTTCTCAACTATTATACTAACACCACCATAGCCGTCATCTCGGCATTTGGTGGCTAAAGTATAATTTTAACTTCAAAAAAATTGTCATTTCATCAGAAAAACTTCACTTAAGATGTAAAAGTGGATGTTATTCGAGTTCAGATAAAAATCTAAAAAGGATCTATATATTGTATTATAAAAAAGGCATACCAGGGGATTTACTCGAAGTACTAAGCATTTGATCGAAGCGAGAATTAGCACAATAAGATTTTTTTTTTTCAATTCATTAATACGATCTTAAGAGATCATCGAACGAATAAATTGTTCGCAGAGATTGATCTTTCGAATTGAGAAGAACGCAAATCATTGGTAGGAATCACTGGCCGTTGAGATCTTGTTACAAACGACTTTGAAGCTGGACTGGGAGAAGGATTTTGAAATAATAGATTTCCTTTTAACGACAGTATTATATTTTTTTTCTCTTTTTATCATACGCGTTATTACCAAGACACTCAAAATAATTGGAAGGATACTTTTCTTTGATCTCCTTACAAAATAAGTTCTTAATTGCCATTATTTTATTGAGAGCTAATTCCCGCTCTCTGTTTGCGCAAGACTTGTTCAAAATATTGTGTTCATTTGAACCACAAGGCAGGCACCTAATCATTTCGCATTTATCAGTACACTTAGGGGACTTGCCACAATTGAGGCACCTGCTCTCCTTAACCTTACAAAACTTAGAAATGTAACCGTATCTAGCACACTTAAAACATTGATTTAAGGTGGAAACGTAGTAGTCAACCAGGAGGTTACGAAAATTTAACTTAATCGACTTAGGGAGGGGTTTTGCTTTAAAACTAATTTTTATACTGGTCGTCGGAATAAACTCATCCTTGTTGTCGGGATTCCTCCTTCAAAGACTAATGGCAGGCTTAATCCGAATATTGGGCACCGCATTTTTAATAATCTCATTTTCATCGCACGCAATAGGGACATTACCAAATCTCTCCGTAAAAGACCTCCGAATGTAAGCTTTAAGGTATTTTTTTTTTTTAATCATTATTTGTGATGCAATTATAACGCAGAAGGCAGAGATGAGAAGTACTATTGCTCTACTCTTGCTAACAGTTTTGAGTTCTTTTAAACCATCAATTTCAAAACTTATAAGGTATTCATAAAAAAAAGATCAGAAGAAATATTCATGCGTTTGCCCTTAACATTTTCATAGATTTCGGCAAATACATAGAAATTACATTGGGTAGCATAGTCAAATAAATTGATTTCCGGATTTGGAATACCTTTGGCACCCAGATGAAAAGCCTGATCAACGACCTGATTATTAAGTACAATTGGACCAGCAGGTGAAGGAGTTAGTTGAACACCACTCCCAGCCATCCTCAATCTGATATTTTTGTCAATATTATTCAAATAATAATCCTCAAAGGAGTCAAGCTGATGTTGTGTTAGCTGTGATGAACGCTATACCAGAGAGCACTTATATAATTGTTTAAGCAAAAGGATTTTACGAGATTGTAATTTAACACAAAGTGTAATTTTTATTTGAAAAAGAAATCACTAAAGAAATATATCAATTATTACTAGTTTTATTGTAGTTTATTGTCCTTCAAATTGATATAAACGAACTTTTTTATTTACTTTTTTCTTCTTTCTTTTTTCATTAACATAAAAAAGACGTCAAAAATATGTTCAGCAGCCGTGTGCTAAAATACGTCATGGTGTTTCGAGTGTTGATTGTGAAGAATATTCATATTATTATTATCCTGTCTTGTGTCTTGTCCGCGTGTATTGCTATTTATAGATACACAGCAAATATTTACGCATAAAGATATGCGCGTACATACACACTTATTGATATAAATATTTCACAGGAAAACACACACTGTACTACTTTTACAGCAATAAAGTACATGTGATCTTACATTTTTAATGTAAACAATAGCACGTGCGTGGGTAAGTAAACAAAAATTCGAATTTGCAACAACAACTACACACAGTACCAGCATTGTAAAAGCGATGGTCTTAGCAGCGTTGCTTTCTTCCGTACTTAATGCGATTGAAAAAAAAAACAGCCTTGAAGACGCAAAATCCAGCCTTCTTTTGGTTCAAAGTTTTCCTTTATTTTGAAGACAGAGTTTTTTTTACTGGACCACGCGAGGAATTGGCTATCCTGTGTGTTATTCATCCTGCTTTTACTACTTAACAAAAAAATCACAACCTAGTGTAATATGAAAGATGCTTCTATTATTAATTTAGTGCGTCAAGTCAAGCGATGAGTGATAAATAATTTTGCAGTCTTTTTAACTGCAGAAAATAAACAGTCTTTATTAGAATGTTAATGACGCGCTAATTAGTACGTTTGTTCTCAATAAATGATTAATTACTTATTAAAGATTTTGGCAGTTTTTGTTCGTTCATTTAATTTATTTTTTAATTTATTATATTATTTAATTTATTAATTAATTTAATATAAAAAAATGAATTTGTCAAATTTATTAGAAAAAATTAAATTATTATCCAATTATAATATTATAAATTTCATATTTCAGTTTACATTCCGTAACGTTATTTCGTTCCGTTCCGTTCTTGGTTGGTATTTTCACAGCGATTCATTTTCATTTTTTAACAGTCCATAGCGGTTTATAAACTATTGTAAAGACAATTAGACGCGCGCTGTAATTTTTTTTTTTAATTTATAAGAAATATTGTTTAGCAATTTATAATTTTTAATATTTGGAAATATGTGTACCAGTGACAGCATTTTTAAAAATCTGCGACAAAAGCTAGATGTAATGGGCTATAATCAAACATTGCCTTTGGCGGCTGTACCAATTGTTGGTGCTGTGTTTGAGGATTTAGTAAAAACGACGGAGAGTTTAAGAGATTCTAAGAAGCAATTAATCGAACTATTGGAGGTAGTTGAGAGAAGACGAAGAAGTTTGACTAATAATATGGTCATCCTGGTGCCCTATTTAAATACATACATAAATGCATTAATCCATCATACATACATATATATATATATATATATATATATACAACACAAATACACACACACACACACAACAAACAAACACATAACTCTTTTGTTAGTTATTTCTCATTTACTTTAGTGTTATATCTGTTATTTATAAAACATTTAAAGTTCTTTTGTGTGAAGGCATTTATAAATATTATTGTTTTGAAGGAAAAATCATCCTGGGAACTAGGTGCCGAACCGTACAAGTGTGATAATTCACGTTTGTTGACAGAGTGCAATCAATTACATTTACAGTTAATTCGACAAAAGGAAGATTCCGAGGAACAAATAAATGGTAAAGATAAATTTAAAAAGAAAATATATATATATATAACTTACTATTATTTTTATTTCGCTTAGAACTTCATAAAAAAATTCGAGACTTAGAAACCGATAAATCGCATTTGCATAAGCAGTGTCAACAATTGCAAAATCAACTCGGTTCAATACAATCCAAAACAAATATTGGGGTTGTGAAAAGTGGCTCGAGAGTAGAAAAAGGTAAATTAAAAGAGAATAAAAAAATAAGAATACTAATTATGAGAATTCTATTGTTTAAAGGTAAAAAACCTTTTATTACTGCTGTACGAAGTGGTGATATGTTTTCATCTACAGTAAATCTCTTACAAGATCACAATATCGATTTGCGATGCACTAAATGTAATGCTGGTTTTTATCGTAGACATGATGATGCTACGCAAACAAAATCAATAGAAAAGGATGCAGATAAATGGGAAAATGCGAAATTAGAATTAATGGAGAATATCAAATTTTACAGAAACAAAGTAATAAGAATTTGTTCTTTTTTTTTATATCTATTTTATATATATTAGTTTTTCTTTTTAGATTGAAGCTCGCGAACGTGAGATTTCACGGTTAAATGAATTGCTTTCTGGAGGGCGTGCGCCTAACATTTTGGCCCGTGAGTGTTGTTATAAAAATATTGGTAGCCTTAATGAAGACATAGACTTATTGCAACGTGAAAAATTGGAGAGTTTAGCTCGTATCCGTGAATGTCAGCATCAAATGCATGAAGCTATGCGAAGAGCTTTAAATTTGGAAAAATTCAATAGAGAATTGCAAAAACGACTAGACGAACTAAAGGATGCCGCATTGTCTGTGGAAACGCAAGCCAATAATGAGATAACTCAAAAGGAAATGGAAATTGAGCAATTAAAGCAACAACTGCAACGCTTACTTAATAAAATCAAAGTGCAGAATGAAAAGTGTAAAGAAAATCAAAAAGATGAAAAGTTGCAAAAAAGTAATCACAGCAAAGAGGTGCAAGTGTCCGTACAGATGGAGAAACATCGTTTCAATGAGAAATTAAACGAACTGACGCAGAAAGGTAAGTATAAAATTTTTCTCTAAAATTTATCGCGTTTTTCTTTTTAACTTTTTTCTAAAAAGTTTGCAGTAATTTTGCACAAATTATCCTCAAAGTTTTCTTAATTTTAAATTCGAATAATTGAAATTGATTTTGCATGAATTCTTTAATGGGATACCATATAGCTGACTGATGTGTGTTCTTAAACAGTTTACAAATTTACGTTTTTTATTATAGAGTCCGAGTTGAGAACTGAAAATGATCGTTTAGTTAAGAAACTCACTAAATTAAAAAACAAGTTGCAGGCCTCACATAAGGGTAAATTTATTGGAATTTCTTAATTAAATGGAAGCATTTATACATTTTATTATTTCGTTTAAAGTAAATTGAAGATTTGCAGTTACGACACACTCAACATTTAGATGAGGATAAGATACGTTTAAAGTCTGAAAGAGATTTTTTTCAAAAAGAGTATCTACGTGTTCTTAATAAGTTAGGATCAGAGAGCGAAATCGATTTTCTGCAATCGCAAATCAAATCGAAAGATGAAGAGCTGCGCGTATTAAGATCTGAAATGTGCTTAAAACAAAGTCAAGCGTTGGTTCCATGTGTGAAAGGTAATACTGATTTTGATAACTTACCCACCTCGCTGCCATCTTCAGCTAGGTCAGGAGCCTCCACCGGCAATAGTGATTGTGTACAGGCGGTAATTTTAAGAGCCGAACGTGAGCGTGACTGTGCTCGTAACGATTTAGAAAGAGTGCGTTGTGAACGCGACACTTTAAGAGAAAAAATGCTTAGTATGACAAAAATGCACGATGAGCAAATACAAAAAGTTCAATGTCGGAATGAGGAACTAAATCGTAAGCTTCATCAAGCGGAAAGAGAAAATCATGACTTAATTTCAGCACATAAGCCTAGTGAAATTCAGATTGTTCTACTAAAAGAAGAGATGGATACTTATAAACAACAGAACAATAAATTAAGAGAGGAAAACAGTAAATTACAAAGCACATACAATAGCTTAAAGTATGTCGCTACATATGCAATGTGTATAAATTTAATTCTTTTTTCGTTTTGTTGTTTTGCACGAAGGCTTCTACACGAGCAAACTGAACGTTCATTAAGCGATAGTCAAAACAAATTAACATTAAGCGAAAGCCAATTAGAATCGGCCAAAGCCCGTTTAAATGCCGTAGATTCGAACCGTGAATCCTCTCAGCAAGAGGCCATACAATTACGTACAGAGGTAGCAGCCTTAAAACAAACTTATGTTGCTTTGGAACGAGAGAAAGATAAAATTTTAGTAAGTTTAACGTAACTAAAACGAGTATCTCGCTTTATAGTTAATTAAACAAATTTTTTAGACTCAATTGGATCTTAAAACCGAAAAGGCTTATCAGTTAGAATATGAATTGAAAGCCAGCAAGGAAAAACGCAATCATTTGGAAAAACAAGTACATGACTTTGAGCAACAACTAAGGTAATTTTCAAAGAAGGAAAGTCAAGTTAATTATATTGGTCGTATGAAATTTCTAAAAAAGTATTTAATATAATAGTGGAGATAACACGTTAGGTATTATCGTAACCTCTAAATGTAACTTTTGTTAAGTTTCCTAAAATCGTAATTATTTAGTATAGTTCTGAAGAAAGGAAATTGTTATCTAAACCTTTTTAAAGACATCAAGAAAAATTTAAGAAAGCCTGCAAAGAGATTTACCATAACTGGGAGTAATGCTCAAAAAGAAAGTTGCCTTTTAAATATAAGATTTCGTAAAGTCCTCTTTTTCATTAACCGGCCAAATCCATTAGAGATGCATTCTCCCGCTAATACGTTGTTGTTTAGACTACACGGATGATTGGATGAATTGCATGAAATTTAGTTCAATTTGTAACAATCGTCTTTAATTTATATTTATGTAATAGTTTCAGAGTCTTTGATGATCAATTAAGTCTCTTGCAAATTGCTGATCCATTTAAATGCGTTAAAAAACATTATTTTACATCAATATGATCTATTTTATGGTTGAGCGTTTCTTCCTATAAAAGCTTTATGCAACATTGATTGTTCTAAGAAATGACAGGATTTTATTTAATTAAAAACTCAAAATCAATATTTCAATATTTTTAACCATACAAAGAGGCCTAATGCTTTTCAAAAGTCGATTTTTGTAGAGGCAAGCATATATATATGTAGTTGGGAGTATATATATGCCCTTCCGAATCCCCAACACGAAACCACTTGTTGATTTGCAATTTGTATCTGCAAATTTGTCCAAATTATAGTTTTGTATCTTCTGGAATTTTTTAAAATATTTGTTCCTCTTTAAATACATTAAAATTTGATTTAACTCGAATTCTTCTGATTTAGATTATTGATTTTTCTGAATAAGAGAGAACCACCATATGTTATCTCATATCGAGCATTATTCTATAGGGCATACTATTCATAAGAAATCTTATGTGGAATACGGTCCAAGAAATAGATCCTGGTGCTTCAACTTTGGTCCGGTTAATTTTTGTGTCAAAGTGCTATCATAAACAAATTGTCATCATAAAATATTAACAATTAGTCCTTTTTGGCATATAAGGGCTTCGCATGAGTATCTCTATAAGTAGTGATGTCCAAAAAAGAGACCTACGTGATCTAAATTTCGC
The DNA here is from genome assembly GCA_001077435.1 of Glossina morsitans morsitans. Taxonomy (NCBI): domain Eukaryota; kingdom Metazoa; phylum Arthropoda; class Insecta; order Diptera; family Glossinidae; genus Glossina; species Glossina morsitans. Next base: position 57,054 of record CCAG010006155.1, read on the forward strand.
AAAGTTGACTTCTTTGTCAACCAATTATCACCACGAAATATCGAAAATTAGACTTTTTACCTTATAAAGATTCAGCTTTGTTAGGTACAGTTATATGAGATAGGATTCAAAAATTTACCCCAGCCGCACCAAATTTTTCATACTAATTTAGAAAATCGAAGCACTATTACTTAGCGATTTTAGTCGAAAAATGTTGGGGGTGGTCGGGAAAGCCGATCCGAGCTATTTTCAATAGCGTTCATCCTTGGGTCACCGCACGCCGTTTATCAAATTTCATCTAAATAAATGTATGAATACCAAACACTTCAGATGGACAGACCGACGCGCGCACAGACAAGCTTGAATTTATCGGTATAATAAAAGGTTGGTCTATGGCAAGTCCTCCTGGGTGTGACGTACTTCGCACAAACTTATGCCATGCACACAAGTGGTGTACGGTGTAAATATATCAAATATGCCAGCAAATTTTTTAACAAGTTATAGCGCAAAGGAAGATATACTAAGTTTTTCATATATATATATAAGGTGTTTGTAAAAACTTTGACCAGCGACTTCTACGGCTAAAAGAATGATAAAGAAATAGGAAATACCAGGGTACGTAACAATTAAATTTGATGGTTTTGACCTTTCTCTACTTAAAATAACAGTTTTCCATTTAATATTAATGATCTACTGAGTGTTCGCCGACTCTAATCATGAAGCGCTCAACATTGCGTTTTCGACCTTCTTTACTTTTTTTATTTTATTTGAAGAGATCTGCTGCCGAAGCCCACCAAACAAGTTCAGAAGCTTACGGTGATGCTAATCCATCGTATCCCAATTGTCGCTTTCTATTTCAATGATTTAAAAGTGGTGATTTTGATGTCAATGACAAAAAATAGCCTGGAAAACCTAGGGCAAACTATTAAAGAACTTTCGAGTAGCTTAACAATTGATGAATCAACTGTTCCTAGACGTTCACACGCAATGGAAAAGATCCAAAAGGAGGAAAAATGGCTACTCTCACAAATTGACTGAAAATGCCATTTTGGCCATTTTGGTTGAAAGAGTTGACTAGGGATATATTGTTGCAGCTCGAATGAGAAGTTGAAAAAACGCGAACATGGGCCGCTGGTGGGATCGCTGCCAAACCAATATAAGTTCTTTCGTTCCGCTATCGCCATGTTGCAAGAGGGATAGAAAAAAGCTGCAAAGAATGAGGGAAAATATCTTGATTAATGTATAGTGTACCAATAAACGTCTTTTTCAACTGAAAAATGGACAACATTTTTGCAAACACCTAATATATACAATCTCATAAAATATGTATGTGATGATAAGCTTAAAATTTAAAAATCGCTGTTTGTGTTTTAAAACAAAAAAAAATTGTAATTTTTCTTCAGCGATGTTTAACAGGGCTTTACCCGTAAACCATGCCATTTTACTTAGGTTATTATAATAATATATTAACAAAAATTAATAATTTTTATTTATTATTCATATTAGCAAACTTACTACTCAGACCCATGAACGTGATTCAGAATTAAACGAGAACTCAACTGAAAGTAAGAGTTTACGTGAACAGATTGCTGCCTTGAAAATCAGCCGAGAACAAGCCATAATGGAAAATGCGTAAGTCCAATTTAGTTTAACTCATTTTACTTTCTTATAATAATACCTTGTATTACTTGTACTTGCTTTAAGTGTATACCGTGTAAATAGATTCACTATGTAATTTTCCTATGCATCGCAATAATTTGTTTAAAACGAGAGTATTGCAATAATTTCGTGCCAATTTATAATTTCAGGTACAGTCAAGCAAACAATCAGTACTTTGTTATAAAAGTAATGCATCGTACAAACAATTCAGTGAAATTTGCTTAAAGTGTGTGGAGTTTACTTTTCTGTTTTTGTGTCAAATTTATGACCTATAACTCAACATTTCTGTATGCTCTCCTTTTTCGTTGCATATTTTAAACAAGTGAACACACTATAGTGGAGCAGGGCCAATCATTAAATTACTCTACGCCAGGCTACACTTATTCACATAACGAGTTTTCAAAATAAGGCATTATATAGCAAGTGATCGAAAAAGTGATTCGATTCGAATCATATTCTGTAGCGTTCGCCCTTGGACCAAAATACGTTATATTAAAAATTACGGCGTATGGGTTGAACACAAGAATACAGACAGATGGGTAGACAAGCTTAGATCGATTTAGAAAATGATTTCAAAACCCTCGATATAGGAAAAGGTGGGTCCATCTAAAGCTCTTGTGGGTGTTACATACGTTCGCACAACTTTTATATACCCTGTACGATACGTGGTCTAGACCATAGAAATCGAATTTAGTGAAGAGGAAGGACTATCTTTCGTCCATAACGTGCAGGTGTGTTTCGCAAATTTGAGGTTCACTACGGTACACTACGATACACGGTTTTTAAAAGTATCCACTCTGCATTCATTTTCAAACATCAAGAAGTTTATAGATGCCAAACGTTTTTCAACGGGTTTTAGCTTTACAATGTGTTTGACTAATTTGTACGATTAAAACAAACGTAACTCTCTCACTTGTTTTTCCATATATACATAAATATGCAAAACGGTGCTAACTTAATGTTTTAAAATTTGTTACTCATATGTTAGACGCCTAATGAATAATTTAGCGGAAAGCCAAGCTGAAATAACAACCTTGAAAAAGCTACTAAAAGATTCTGAAGGGGAAATAATGCGTTTAAAACAACAATTACGTCAATATGTGCAAGAAATTAAAAAGGCCGAAGATCTATTGATGCATAAGGTAAATAAATTTATTATTATTATTATTATTATTATTATTATTATCATTATTATTATTCATTTAGCCAGAGAAATAAATTCTAAGACCATAGTCTTAAAGCACTAGCGTCTAAGCTAAGCTATCGGTTTTATTGAAAACTCTACCAATAAATAAATCTGAACTGTTTTTTTTTGAATTGGCTCAAATGAATTTTTAAATAGCACGTAGAGGATCCTCAATAAGCTAATTAAAACCTTGCATATTAAAAACCTACAAAAGATTGCAATTTTTTTTGGCCGAAAATTGAAGTTTTTTATTGAAATACTCGCACATCGCATTCGCAATCAATATTTCTAAAATCTCCGATGTGCTTCTCTACCTAAAGATATGTAGGTTGAACGGTTTTTTTGCTTTTTGTTTTTTATTTTTTAAATCAAATTTTTTACGCCTCGCGAGAATGTTTCCGGTAGTAGTTGATTTTTCCAAATCTTTCAAAAAAATGGTCTCCTTTTGAATACGCAAATGCATGTCTAATAATCGAATCGTTAAAGGAAAGAAGAAATGTGTTTTTTAAGCCGTTACAGTGATTTCCCCCTTTACATTGATCTCTTATGCCAAATTATCATTTACTTTTTCGAAAAATCGACGCTTATTGGTTATTGTGATAGCTATGCCGTTTACGACTTTTAATAACAAATACTTTACTGATTATCATACGCAAAACATTTTTGTGTTAGTTGTTTAAAAAATTAAAAAAAGAATTAAGATAGAATTAGAAGACATGTAAAAATAACCTAGCCTGCCTTCGCCCACCATTAAATGCCCTATATCGCTTTATGGTTATTTATGTACCGACTTTCCCAAATAAGGTTTTATCAGACCAGAAGACATCAATGTACCGAATGGCATCAAAATATCTCAAAAATTGCGGTCTGTAGGTTGAACACAAAAAAACAAGACGGACAGACAAGCTTACACCGATTTGGAAAATGATTTCCAGTCGATTGCTACAATAAAAGGTGAGTTTATCTCCAGCTCTTGTTGGGGTTACATATATGCGTCCAAATTTAATATACTCTTCTACCACAAGTACACCAGGGCACAATAATAATAATAATAATTTACTGAACGTACAAGCCTTTTATTTGAAAGCTACATGAGTACACACATTTTCCTTAAATATTTTAAGGAAAAAGAACGCGAAGAAATGTTGGAGCACTATCGGAGCCTGTCACATGATGCAGTCATGCTAGAAGGCAGTAATCAGAGTCTTGAAAATGAAGCTGCCGAATGCAGGTAATGTATGATAATTGAATTTAAATTTACTTAAATGAATATTTGATTTATTTTCGTTCTTATATTTTTATTTTCATTAATATTACTTACCTCTGATCGTATTTTGTGTATTGGGCGTATATATGAGGGCACTCTTATAACGTAAATAGAGTAACTACTGTCATAGTCGCTGCTCTAAGTATCTGAATAGTTTTTATTTATGAATTGAGAGTAAGCTGAGAAATTCGGATTTTCTATCTTATTCGCGCAAGGCATTCTTGCTAAAAATGTGAATGAAGGATAGGCTCAGCATTAAATTTAAAAAAAAAAACCGTCAAGCTGGCATACATCTGATAAAACAACAGGCTTGCAGTTTCTTACTAAGTGCTAGGCTTCAGATTCTTTACGCGAATGTTTAACTAAGTTGTCGTTTGGTTTGTTTATTTTCGAAAGACAGTTAAAAAAAAATTGCAAAATGTTTTCTACCTTTCGCTTACCTATCAAGTAAATGAACGGTAAGATAAATCTATTGAAGTCATGCCAACTTAAAAATATTCGTCAGTTGATAAATCAAATGGTAATCGATTTATTCGATCAATTATTTGAAAATTTAAAAATATGTTTTTGAGTAATGTATGTTTAATGTTTTTGTCAATGATTTGACAGCCTCCAGTCAGATTACAAAAATGCATCTATATGCTGATGATGCGCGAATATATTTTTCACGGCCGCTGTCTCTTATTGAGGACCTTGTCGAACGAATAAATGGTGATCTATTGTCCGTTGGCCTGATAAAAACAATTTATGACTTAATTCAAATAAAACCGAAGCTATTGCTATATCGCACGGTGGTCACTCTCCTACCCAGAGTACTAATGGCGGATACTGACATTAATCATTTAACTGTGAGGATTCGTAACATTTTAGGAAAGCTGTTGTTGTCATCTCATTATTTGTACAGTGAAAGTAAGTTGACGCTATTATAATTAAATGCCTTATAGTCCCTGTCATATTTGACAGTGCTAACGTATAAGGCAATCCTGATTATGCCTAAAAAAACCATTTACGGTTTATCATAAATAAATGCACTGGATATGTGTGTAACAAGAGGAAATATGATCGCATATCTGAGCTCTAACTGAGAAAACTGGAATTAGATTGGATTTCGTACTTAAATGGACGTAATCTTATCATTATTCATAAGACAAGAGCGCAAGTATCTATGACCATTTGACGTTTGTTAGATTTAAAAGAACTATGAATGTGATTTTACCGGAACACAGATACTCCCCATCATCTAGACTATTTTTTGTTAATGCTGTAAAGTTATGGAACAGCTTACCTAGTAATGTAAAATCGATTGTAAATGTTTCTTGTTTCAAATGGAGGATTAACTTTTGGTTATAAGGATGATTGAGTTTTTCTTTTCTCTCGTTTTCTCTTGTTACTTGTAATTGCTATTGTATGTATATTCATATTTTAAGTTTCAAGCTATGCGAGAATTTCTAATCAGTGACATTGTTAAAATGCCTTTCTAGTCTATTATATAATTATGTAACTGAACTGTAATGGACCCATAGTCTTATTGGATTAGTCGTTTATCAGCTTTTTACTTTATTAGCTTTTATTAGTTTATTTATTATTATATTACATATATTATACTATTTATTAGTTTATTAGGCGTTTAATTGCCTTCTAGTGGTAACCAATTCTCAAACAGGACGAGGACTATTCAGAGCGAACAAAAATGTTGACTAAAATCAAGAGTGCATCACCTCTAAGCACAACGGAGAGTATGAAAGGAATCAAGTGATAAGAAGGGGGAGAGAAAACGTATTAAGGAGGGAATTGAAAATGTGTTAATATTTTCGCTTTTGGATTATTTCGTGTGCTCTCAATATTTAAAATTTATTTCAAAACTGCGAAAGCAAAAAATTGTTCGTACCTTAAATAGTCTTCCAATCAACAGACGCTGATACAACTCGGAGAATATTTCACATTAAATGTGTGGTAGATAATAATTTTTTTTCTTGGACACTTACTTGGCAGCTAGCAGGGCAAGACATCAAATATATATTTGGAAATCTTAGAACTTACATGCACAGATCCTCTATCAATGTCAAATTTTTTTCACCTATGGTTTTTCTCTCCATGGGTAGTTAATCGGGGACTTTATCATTGTAAATAAATTACTGTTACATTTAATTGGAGAAACGGACAATTTAGATTGCATTTGTTTGTTCTATAATTAACAATATGTCAATCAGAAATTCTATAAGGCATATGCAGCATAAATCATCGCATTCCTATAAGCTACTTGCTGTTGCAGTTTTTAATATCGTAAGAACAAACATTACAACAATCAAAGTTTGAATAATTGAATTATGAAAACGAGGTGCTTCCCCGCCCTATACAAACAAGCCTTTAACCAACAGGAATTAATTAATGTTCACATATTTGTTTGCCAGGTATTTTTTTATATACCAAATATAGAGTGTATGCCAGTTTTTTGGAGTATCACAGTTACCTTGATGTAAATATATTTTTAATCAGCGGGGATCGAAAGCTATGCCGCATCGATCTGAACAAGTGGTAACCAGAAGGTGCTATGTCTGCTGAGCACGCTGATTACGGCAGAACTTCCCTTTCGAGTTGCTACAGTATATCCTTGATCGTTGTCATGCATAACTTTGCGCCTATTAGCCGCTATAGCTGGTTTTTTTTGCAGCAATACATTGCTCAATTTATCCAATTGACGTCGGTAGATATCTGCAGCAACAGTTTCATTCGTTTTTAGCAGCTCGTAATGCGTTACACCTTGCTGATCCCATCACACGTACAGTAAAACTTTACGGTCACAAATATTCCGGTTCGGTGTCGATGTCTCTCCTGGACTAACGCATGACTTTTTGCGCTGAGGCTTGTCGTAGTGGACGCACTTCTCATCACCAGTCACAATACGACATAGGAAACAATTCTTTTTTTCCCTGGCAAGTAACGGAAGCAAACGAAAGTAATGAATATCGAGTGTCTGTTTGCACTGAATAACTCAATAATATTAAATGGACCAAAACTATCAATTTATATAGAGAATGTTCAATATCGTCGAATTTAACCGTTATGGATATTGATATTTTGCATTGCTTTATCACTTTCACTGTGTCGCTTTATCACTTTCACGGTGTCGCTGATCAGAATGCATGCAAGCGCCTATTACATTCCAAATAATAAGATATGATTAATTTTTAAGCCATACACCTCTTGTGGCACAAAGGTGTACTAAATATGTTTGGAAAGGTAGAGATATGCTGATCCATTCGACATCATTCTCCGTATCGATATAAGTTTGTCTGTCTGTCTGTCCATCTTGTTCCTTGTATTTACCTTACACCCTCGCCGGAATATTTGAGATATTTAGATAACATTTGGTAAACTGACGTCTTTTAGTCCAAGGACGAACGCTATAGAAAGTAGTTCAGATCAGATCACTTTTTCGAACACTTCCTATCTTTTGAAAAGCCGATAAATGGTGTAGGGTATTTAATAATGGGTCATGCTATATTATAGTGTTCTTACTTATTTTCTTTCATAGTAGAATAAATAAAGTATGCCTACGTTTAGCATTAATTTTATTTTATTTCTCGTTCTTTTGTCTATATCTATATAAACTACAGTTTTATTACATTTAACTGCATTTTTTCTCCTTATCATCTTTTCTCCTTATAGTAGCGGCATACGCTGTCGTTGTTGTTGCTGTTGTTTTAAGAATAAAGCTTTAAGTGTTAAATAAAAAAAGACTGGCAATTGTGCCATATTTGTATTAACAATTTGAGCCATAGAGACAAGCTATAACTTTTTAGGCAAAATATTCACAAATGAAAAATGATTTTTTTTTTTTTTAAATCAAAACCTACAGACGCCAGTTAAATGAATTGGAAAGTGAAAATCATGTTCTAAAGAAAGAATTGTGCTCTCGCAATAGTTTAATAACTGAATTGGAGGATAAGCTGACCTCACAGCAAGTGCAAAATACATGCTTGAAACAAAAATTGGAAGAATCTTTGGATGAGCAACGTTTATTGGAAACCGATTTAACCGCACGCAAAGAATTGTGTAGAAAATTGGATGTAGAGAAAGATAAACTAAATGCTGAGTTAAATGAATTAAATGATGTACGGAAAAATGTAAGTTTTACATTCACCTTGCTTACGGAGAGCGTCCGCAATGTGTAGAAGTAATCTAATTGTAATTTTCATATATAGTTGGAAGCAGAAAATGAGAAGCTAAGACTAGAGATAGAAAGGACGGAGAAAAACAAAAGAATATCGTCCGAGACCTTGGAGGAATTATTGAGTAAAACCCGCCATGACTTGGAGGAACAAATCAAAATGGATAGTAAATTAAGTCAGGAATTAGTGCGTTTAAAACAAACAAATGAAGAATTATTGGTAATTTTAATTACTGTAAATATGTATGTATATATAGTGTTTGTTTTCGTCATTCTTTCTTCTCTAGATTGAACTTGATGTCGAACGACAGAAACGGCAACAGCATGAGACTTTAATGCACGAATATCGAATACAGAATCAGGAGTTGCGTCATACCCTTACCGATGATCGTTTTCATCAGGCCCGTTCTCGCGAGCAGAGTCCACGCTTTCATACAAAGACCTTGTGACATGGAAAAATAATCGTTTTCTGTTTAATAATAGTTGCTTTTACTTTTTTAAAAAAATTTGATTACAATTATTTTGGTACACAAAAATTAAAATTGCAAATACAAAAATATAATTCTCAATTTTAAACATTAACAAAATATGTGAAAGTTAAGTTTAATTTCTCGACTGCATTCATGCAATGGACAACACTTTTCATTCGAAGCAAAAAAAAGAGAAGACATTTGACTTTTGTCTTTACGCTAAACATCGTCCACATAAATAGACAGACTTGTCTCTGGTCTTGTAATATATTTTCAACGTACTTATTATATAGGCCTCATACATTCAAGGGCAATGATAATGAGGTGTAAAAAGGAGAACTTGATCTTCTAAACGGATATGATTGTGTGGCCAAAAAATCTTAGCGCAGAACACGGTGATGACACGGATTGGCAAGTTGAATGTGATGCATCTGAGAAGTAAAAGAAAAAATTTTCAAATTTTATCGATCATTTTAGATTTAGTTAGATATATTAAAGTAGTGTTATTTTCTTCGAATATACATCCTTTTTTATACATCCTCCTACTTAAATTTCAGCCACAACTTATACTAACAAAAATACATCATTTCTTAATTTACTTACAAATTTCAGCATGTTCGCAAAGTTCGCTAAGGTTTTCGGATCGCCGATTCAGATATGGTCTGGTCGGTCATTTTGGTGTTTATATACGATAGATGCCGCGTGCCGATCAGCTTGTTCAACTAAAAATTACACTTTAATGTATATATAAAAAAGAAATATGTTTTTTTCTTACATTTCTTTTCTTTTCGATTCTTTACACAGCTTGCTTTATAGGATATCCTTATCCATGCTTTTTTATGTGGGCCCTGCTTGCCTACAGTAGCGCATTGCTCAGCTTCAAATTAATTTGAGTTACGTGAAGAACAGTCTTCGTAACTAATGGAACTGATTTTTACGCTGGTCAGCACTTCTCCAATTGTCATATGTTTTGTCCCCACGACATTCTTGTTCGCAACAACGGTCAATAAATTCATTTGGATCATTGGCCGATAGTGTTCTCATATTACTCTCTGTTTTCTGTATTACCTTTTAGGCATTGCGGGAAATCTTCAATATTTTGACAATTCTGCGTCGTAATCTCCGTTGGGACAGCAGACAGGGTAGTGGACGTACAATTGGGTGTACTCATTCTGTACATCTCACTTTCTATATACTGTGTTTCTATGGTTTTTATAATTTTTACTTTATCTTCACGCTTTGGAGTTGCATTGCTGTTGCTGCTTATAAGTTATTCTGATCAATATTAGAATTGAAAATCACCTCAACTGATAGCTGTCGCTCGATTTGAGTTATTTGTGTTCCTTCTGCGGAATACGCTCAACGCGCTCAATGCGCTCATTGATGCTAATGCATTCCGTGGATTTAATTTTAGTTGTATTCAAATCGTTCGTTCGGAAAATAAATTTTTACAGTTTGCAGCACTTGTGTTGGTCGTAGCGGTTAAGTAAACTTTCACTTTGTAAATCTCGCATTTGACGCAGTATAAAAACTTTTTCATACTAAGTTTTAACTAATTAACATAAAAACATGTTTTGTTTATATTTTTTAAAAAAATTCTCGAAAGTTCTATTTCAACTATATTTTGATTTAAATCCTTCTGGGACTTTTTTTAACAGATTTCTGTTAATGGCTTAACAGAGCCATATAAAAATTTTCGGTTCTTAAATTCAAATATAACTTTGCACCCTTATCTCCAAAACTATTAGAAAACTGTGAAGGGTATGTTTTTTTCAAGAAGAAAGACGAAGGGACGAGTATTGTAGAAACCAAGATTGAGAACGTGATAAAAGGGAACGTAATCAACTTGTTCTGGGAAGAACGTGCAAAAACGGATTGCACTAATGAACAAAAGTGCGCTTTAACAGGACATAAGCCGAGAACACGCTGCGTAAGCCCTATGCAGATATGTTCCCCATGTTGTTGGTATCCTAAGTATTTTATAGGTGAGACGCAATGTTTCTAATGCAATTCCTGCACATATTCCGACTGCGATTCCAATTCTCATTTCAATTCCGACCCCGATTTTGAGCTATTTTCTTACTTCTATTAGCACTCCAATTATCGTTCTGTGAATGAAGGGCCAGAAGCCACGGCGAACAATATAGCTAATAACACCACCAGTGACGCCGCTACCACCTTCACGGATAGTACTTTCAATTGCATCTCCAAAGCAATCGGAAAACTTTGATGCTGCAGACACGTCCTATCCTAGCGCCAGTTCTGTTGGTAAAGATACTGAAACGAAAGTGTGTTAACATACAACAGTTCGCTTTCGATATATGTTTGGTTTGATGTTCTTCTCTTACTTTCGCTCTTGCTGTTGCTCTCGCATTTTGAAACTTTTCTCTAAGGTTCGTGTCGGAAGTAACAATTTAGAATGCCGAACTACTATCGGTCAGCGAGCTTTGTCGAAAATTTTGAACATTTGCAATTTTTTTTGCACATAACAACTTTTCGAACTAAAGTATTATATGAGAGGCGGTCGAAAAAGTGGGACGATCCCACCCATTCTCAATAGCATTTATTCTTGGGCCAGAGCACGCCAGTGCACCAAATTTCATCAACATAGCTCAAAAGTTGCGACCTACAGGCTGAATACAAAAATACAAGGACATCGGACGGACAGACAAGCTTAGATCGATACAAAAGCTGATTCTGAAACGATTGATATAATGAAAGATGGGTCTATTTCAAGTCCTCCTAGATGTTACGTACGTCCGCACAAACTTAATATATCCTATAGTACAAGTAGCGTACGGTATAATAAATAAGTAAATGAACAAAATATGCGTACCAACAGCTTGGTTTAATCTGATTATTAATATATTTTCTCCAAACGTCAAAGTTCATGTAGATCTTTTTCTTATAATAATTAATTTCGGTGGATAAAAACATTATTTCCTGAGCAGATTAAGGAAGAAATTAAAGCATCGAAATTAGAAAGCGATATCAAGAAATTACCTGAAAATGGAGTGGAAAAGTGGCAATCAATGCTTCGTCATTTGCGACTCCCTCTAACAGCATACCTCCACGAATTACGTTTTCAGCAATCGGATTTCTTCTCCGACTTTGTAGCATATTCCGCTATCTTTTTCAGATCAGTTTGGGGCAATCACGCAGCCGCATCTTTCTTTGTCAGAGGAATTTTATCAATTCCACATTTCGTTCATTCAACGCTTCAACGTTTAGTTGTATGGTTAAAGCGACGATTCGCACGACTGTATATTAATGCGCGCGCACGTAAAATTACCGCAACCGAATGCGAGTTCCACTAAATCCTTTGGATAGTTTGTCAATATTTTTGTATCAAATGTCCAGTAATTAAATAAGACACTTTCATAAATGAGAAGTCAGGTGGGAATTAAAATTAAATTAGTTTGAATATCGAGAGCCGGGACCGGAACACTTGGCCTTGCTTTCTTAAACATTAAATAAGAAAATTAATGCGAACTTGTTTCGCACGATGTCTAAAACCTCTTCTTACAGAATTATTTTGAACTGTTTTATTAACAGTACGTCGAATAGATTCATCCTCTGAATAATTGCGGTTCGCTATGCTCTATTTGAAAAGTTACGTAGGGTTGCCGCGTCTGTCCCTCCTAATCGTATGTACATATGAAAATTATTTCATCAATAATAAATTGAAATGAAACAAATAAGAAAATTATATTCGGCCGGGACCGAGTCTTTTAAACCCATCACCATTTAATACTGATCAACGTCTAGTTGCATGTAGTTGTATGCGATGGCCTTGGTGCTGCAAACGTTTTGATAAAAGAATGGAGTTTTAATACTCTATAATATTGAATAGGCGTCGCCAACGCAGATGCTGCAGGACCACGCATGGAATATTAATGTCAATTCTAGTTTATAAGTAAGGAGTAAAGAATCGAATTTGTGTTATTTTTGAAAATAGATGTGATATCAGATTACGTCGTGTTGTGAATGTGTCCTTTGACCGATTTGCCTCAATGTCGGTACCGACGTGCATGCAAGAACTTGCAATCTTTGTGCCAATATTGATGCCACGGACAGACACGCGAACAGGTGGACAGGCGGACACGTTTAAATCGATTTACAATTTATATAGTTTATGGGGCTTCCTTCTACGTGTTGCAAACATAGCTTGGCAAAACAGTGGTAACGGATACAAAAATAAAAGTGCGCTTTTAATTTTAGTTAAAAAATAAATTTTTAATAAACAATATATTTCTTTTCTTTTATAATTTATAAAAATTAACAAAAAAAAAAAAAAAAAAAAAAAAAAAAAACAAAAAAAAAAAAAAAAATTTTTTAAAAAAAAAAAAAATAACAATAAAAATTTTTAGGGAAAAAAAATT
>CCAG010006156.1:0-59616 GCA_001077435.1 Glossina morsitans morsitans
AAAAAAAAAATATTTTTTTTTTTTTTAAAATTTAAAAAAAAAAAAAAAAAAAAAAAAAAAAAAAAAAAAAAAACTGACAACAACAAGAAATAATTCTATATAACAAAATAAATATCACAATTAAATTTCTGTAGGAAAAAAATTTCAAAATATACACAAAATATTTTACAAATATTATAATTAATTAAAATATAATAATTAATTTGGACAAGAATCCGTTTATTCATTCAATAGCTTTGGGGATAGATTATAATGATTTTATGCCAACGAGAGCTATTATTTACCATATGAACCAATAGGTAAACGCAAGGATAATAAGTACATAGCGGTATCAAAGATATATTCCAAAGAGCGCAAATGACATTTTGTGGATCTTTTTTTTTGTTTTTTTCATTTTTTTATTATCAATTTTATTTATTTTATTATGAAACACAACAAGTGACGATCGCCTGTCTGTCATCTTATTTAGCATTTAAAGGTAAAAATAAGGTCAGTTTTATTATTATTAGCTTTTATAAAACAAATTTAAAAAATGTCTATTAAGCTTTTTGTACATTGAGGTAACTATGTGTATAAATTTAGCTACAATTATGTTATTTGAATAAAAATAATATCTTTTTTTCTATGCCCACCACCGAAGCATTGTTTTTGGTTTAGTTTTTTTTTTATTTTTTATTTTTTTTTTTATGTTATTACAGAGAAACATGACGTGGATGTTAGGCTAACATCCAGAAATGCAGAAGAAAGAGACCGGATCTCAGATCCATCAATAAATAAATTCTTATAAATATAGGATTCGGAGTTGATGCAATCTTTTCCTTCTCTTGTTGGAACGCTATTAAGAAAGAGAGATTTGACGCTTGCACCCCACCCCGTACATTCCTTATTCAAATTCATTTATATAAAATATTGAAACGATCTTTCGGAAAAAGTCAAAGATTCCATTAAAGTTTTTCATCAATAAATCTCGACCTCGAACCGAATATCAAATGCTAAATAAAGTGGTGGGTATATAAGATTCACGTGTACGCGAACGTAAATATTTCTATTTTTATTACAATCAAATTATTGTATAACAATATATTATATATTTTCTCTTTAATATTGTGTCTAAAGTGTTTGGTTAGCTTCTACCTAAAAATGTCTTTCAATTTGCTTATTTCTATACCCTACACCACTTGTATGTAGTACGGGGTGTATTAAGTTTGTGCGAACGTGTGCAACATCTAGAAAGACTTGAGAGGGACTCACCATTTATTATACCGATCAATCCATAATCGTTTTTTGAATCGATCTAAACTTGTCTGTTCTGGTCTTGATGTCCGTCCTTGTGTTATTGTGTTCAACCCACCAATCGCAATTTTTCAGACATTTTGATGATGAAATTTGGCACGCTATTGAAAATGGTTCAAATCGGTCCACTTTTTCGACGGCTCCCCATATAACGACTTTATCGTTGTTTTCTTCAAAAAGTATTGCAATTTTCAGAATTTCGCTAGAAAAACCGTTTAGTAATAGCATGTCGACATTGTAAATTGGTGCGAAAACTTAGGATCGGATGAGATAAGTTATTGAACTTCTTATCATCCAAGCGTAAAAAGACCTAATTTTCAACATTTCCTTATGAAAATTCATGCATAATAATAATTTGGCATAGAAATCGATCTCAGAGAATATGGAGCACATAGGCCCATTTATTGGGACTCGACCCAAAAAAGGGTTGTAATGAAAAATAAAGCTTTATATGCCTAAAAGGTCTAATTTTTAATATTTTATGATAAAGATTTGTCCTTAGTAACTCAACCACAGGGAATTTGGATCGCATAAATTTATTTTTTAGATCGCAACAGATATAGGGGCTCTCATAAAAAGTAAACACTTCCATGGCGACAAAGTTTAACTTGTAGTTTTTTATGATGAAAGCAAGTGGAAATTACTAGACTCTTTGATAAGTAAATTGAGTTTACTAAATTTGGACCACGTTAGTTAACGTTTTGAGCATTCTCCAAGTCGAGGATTGTGATTATGAAAATTATGCCTTTACATAAAAATAATACATAATTTATGGTGTATGGTGAATGAGTATCGGCATTGAGCGAAGTGGTGTAGGGTGTCTAATGGTCGGCTTTGCCCAATCATAGTCTTCTTACTTGCTATCCTTCCTTTTTGACAATGAATGAATGTCCATCCGTTGTCCTACTAAGGGAATATAATGAATATTCGAAATTGATTTGATAAAGGCAAGGAGGGCTTATTTTATACGCTATTTCTTTTAAAAAAAAGATTTCATAGAATATTAACGAATTGCATCTAAAATTTATTAATTGTGCGATATTTTTTAAATCTAGGGAGGCACGCAGAAACAGAAAGAGAGAGAGAGAGAGAGAAAGAGTTTTTTATGTTGCCTAGCTTATCTAAAGTTGAAAAATTCTAATAAGAAAACATTTGCTCGAGATTGTTTGGATATTTTCCTTAATTTCTACATATATAGTGCTTTTCACTTAAATTATCAGATTATACACAAAGGCGATAATCAAATAAATTATAGAAATTGTTCATAATTTAAAACTATGTTTATACTGTTCTTTTTTTTTTTTTTTTATTTTGATTTTGAGAAAGTTTCGTCAAAAAAATAAATTATAAAAGAAAAGAAATATATTGTTTATTAAAAATTTATTTTTTAACTAAAATTAAAAGCGCACTTTTGATTTTGAGAAAGTTTCGTCAAAAAAATAAATTATAATAATACTTTACACGAAAAAAGAGACGAGAATTTCGTTGGCATTAAAATAATTCATTTTAAAGATTTCCTCTTGTCACGCATTTATGTACAAAAACAAATTGCCGGGAGAGCGAATAGTATTTTAAAAATTTTTATACTCGAACCCATTAGGTAATTGGCGAAAGTTATAAACCTTAAAAGATTTTCCTTCATCAGTCTTAGTCGTTTACCGAAACTGCAATAGAAAATCATAGGGAAGGGACAAAATTTAAAACCGATATCTTCTACTATTGCATGGGGTTTTTGATATTCAAAACAAAGCAATTAGTCCCCGCAGACATATTTACATTAACATAATACTTTTGCTTATAAAATAATTGAAACGAATTGTCCACACGACAGTTAAGTGAGACGCTGCATAAATTTGTATTAAGTATTGGAAATAATTTCGTTAAATCATGAACATCGATCCCTCTGTCATATGATCTTGGGCCAATAAAACAGCATTTGCGATAAATTGTTACTTCAATATTTCAAACTGCAATTGATGCAAACTGCTTCGAGTGCTTATAGAATCTTATGAGAAGTAGTCTGCGCCCGAAGTTACATGCGGCGAAAAGGTTACAAGAAGCATCCTTAATCAAAGGAAGGAATCAAGGATTGGGAGCGTAAAGTTACAAGCAGAAGAGAAAGTGGTATTTGTGTACATTCGACCTCGGAATGAAAACATCTAGTTCGGCGGGAAAGATTAATTCAACTAGGTTGTTAATAAAGCGGTTAGGTACGGTTCAACGATGGATTGCTTAACGTGGGATATATAAGCTATGCCAGGGAATGTGAGTGAGAATACTTAGATAGCCAATTAGTGTAGTATTAGAGGACTTAACAAGTGACCAAATCTTTCTTATTTTTATAGAGCTTTAAGCACAGCACAGTTTACGCGGTCACTCAGACAGGTTGCAGAGTCATTCTCTCTGAACTGATTTGTACTCTAACCTTGGAGGGATATAAGCGGTACAAATCATGCGGATACCTGCTGTTTGTCGCCACCCATTTAAAAACCCAAACCTTTGATTGCTTCTTTTGATAATCCGAATGCATGTTACAATCGAACTAATAGTCAATGTCCGTGAAACTAAAATCCATGATGCTAAGATACTCAAGGAAACGCTTTAATCGCTTAAAATCGAGTAAGAGATTCTAATAATGATTACATTGCACTTTCTAATTATCATTTGCCCTAATCAAGTAAAAACAATATAGGTAATCAAGGGCCAAGGTGATTTCAGGAATATCATGACAAGACTGTATTCCACGATTGTTATCCAAAAAATGAAAGCAAAATTTTGATCATGTTTTGAATAACAGATGCTTCCAAATTGTTACGCACGTACGTACGTACGTATTAATTACTCTTCTTTTAACAAAAAAATGAAAGCAATAGAAATTAGTTCAAATATTTAAAAAAAGTGTACAAAAATTATAAAATTTTAATTTTGTATTTCCATAGATTTAAGCTGGAAGGTAATCTCCCATATAACGAATCAATGTCGCCTTCTAGCTACGTCTACGAAAACTTACTAACAATCCAACGTAAGTGGGAAGCATAAAAAAATTCGACTCAAGCCGAACAAAACCTATTTCTCGCTTTTTGTTTCAGTTGTTAACTTAATTTTAAATTTTTAGTGAAATATTTTTAGTTATTAGGAAATATGGTCGGTTCTGAATACACTTTCCTTGTTCCATTACTGTCTTACTTACTGAATAAATCTTACTTGTGCAATTGCAGACAAAAGCCTACAAGAACATGAAATTTCCGTTGATGTAAAAATTAAAACAGACATCTTACAGAAATGCAATAGCATTTCACTCTATTCGCTCTCCAGTAGTGATTTTATTTGTGCTTAGTTGCCCCAGTTAAGTCTCTACTGTATTGAACATACCGCCGACGAGTCACTATACTGATTATTTAATCTTCTTTTCATACCTTCCAAGTATATATCACGGCAGAATAAACCAGCAGCCAATGGAATGCTATAGAATAAAGCATAGTATAAAAATCATTTACGTTTGGGGATCCATTGGGTTACTTACGAATCGGTGCCTGCCCTAATGCGAGTTTTAAATAAAGCCCAAACGGGTTTGTGATCTGAGGTGATAATGGACGGCACTGAATCGTAAAGTAAACACTGAACATGTGCTTGTGACGGTGAAGTCACACCAGGCAAAATACTTTGACGGCGTAAGGTTAGACCTTGAGATTGACGATATTTATATAGAATACGATCTGTATATGCTGGTGCACGTTGCTTCGATGAGGTGTCAAAGTGCTGAGTACCAGGATCATACTAAAATTATAAAACAATTTCTAGCCGCAAGTAGTAATTGAGATAAAGAAACGAATCACCTTATAAGTAGGTGGAAATGTTATGTTCGCCTCCATGAAACCACGAAATGCGGCACCATCAGCCAAAACCGATGATAGCTGGTCCGTGTGCATATAACCATGAGGTAGGTGCGAGGGTAAAGGAAATTTTGTATTTTCGATCCATTCTAGCAACTTTTCTCTCGGTTCTCCTAAACGGAAATTTAAATCTCCGCACCAGAAAACGTTGTCAAAATTTTGAGTAACATCCTTGTTCTTATGCCTTAAATTAAGATTTCTGGGCAAGTCAAGAGCGTGTATGATGCGTTTGACGTCGGATACACGCTCTTTCACCTTTTGCTGATGAGCGGTTAAGTGCGAGGTTACAAATAGCATGGAAGTACCGAAAACGCAAAATGATATAGCTACAGCTCCTTTGGTGCGAAATGCTGAACCGGTACGCACCGACATGCTGGCATCCTCGGGAGCCGAGCAATACCATATTAAATCGCGGCGCATATAAATCGCTAAATGCAATGTACCTAAAGTGGTAGAGTGGAAAAGCACATGAGACGGTCCGAGAGTCTCCTGTATAGTAACTTCCCATTCAAAACGATCAGGACTAGATTCTTGAGTGCCAATAGCTGCAATATCCGGTACATGTTCGACCGAGGCAGGTAACACGAAATCATTCATTTGTCTGAAATGTAGTGCAAAAGTAAAAACAATTTATTTCCAGAATACTAGAAAGCGCTCTTTTTCAAAAATCACTTAGGTGGACTTTGACCGTTCATATTCCAGGTGCCCACAAATATAGTTACATCTTTATTAGGCAATACTTTGCACAATTCACTAGGGCCTAATAATGAAGACGAGCCCAGACGACCGTCCAGAAGACTTCTGTGTAAGTATTAGAGAATTTCGTTAAACTTATGAAGTTGCCAGAGAAATTTACTTACCTTTCTCGTGCTTTTTCTGTAGGTATTAAACTTAAGACTTGTGCAGCCATTAAGGCCTGCCTCGCCAAACCCGAGCTGGAGCCCTGTCTTTGCACTTGGATGTTCTCATGCGAAAAGAAGCGAAATGGTTGATGATCTTCTTCTTGACTCAGCTGTAACATCTCGATAGGATGAGCAGCTATATTCGGTGAGGACATGTGCTGCGGTGTGGTGGCTCTTTTAACATGCGATTCTGTTTCCAATGGAAATTCTTTGCCAGGTGGATATAATTTTAACCGTAATCTTGATCGGCAATCAGAGACATCCATAGGACGTATAGGGCTACTAATACCGACAATGGTTTTATTAACATTCGGCGAGGTACTACAGCCACTAGCGCCACCAGTGTTTAATACTAATAAATCATTGGGTATACTTTTTACCGAATTACATGACGGCGAAATACGGTTGTGTTCATCATCGAGAAATAGTGAAGGTTTCGCTGTGACCGGACTTTGCGGCGCGCTGGCGCATTCGGATAGTTGGTTACCGATTGCTTGCAAGCAAGCGTAATTTGGATTCATTATTGAAGAGTTCATAGACAAAGAAGTACTCTCTATAGTGTTCCAATTCAACGACATATTCTCTTTTCTATTTGCTTGACCAGCAATTTGATTGGCATTATAACGCACTGTCACCGGTGGTGCAATCGGCTTTTTTTCCGCTTTACAACACAAACTAAATTGATGGCTAAAGCGATTATGATTCGGAGATTTGTGTTTTGAAGTTTTTCGCAAAACCACACTATCACCAATACTTCCGCCGCTACCGCCACCATCACTTTGTGAGCCATCACCATTATAACGCGTTACATGATCTCTACTTTTACTCGTTCTAATTTTTCGATGAAAGTTTATCAAACCACTGCTATGAGACTTCTCGACGCATACTACTTCACTATGCATATTAATGGACTTAACATTTGCCGGCAAAGTTTGACTTTTTGGCCTTGGGATACCATTTTCAGATACTGGCTGGCTGTGCTCCATATTATTGAGATGACATTTAGCAAATCGTGTATCATTTATTTGCTCTTTCTGCATAAGATCATTTTGCAATTGTGGCTCAACTTTGGTGGAGCGCTTAGATAAAAGACCCAATATCCCGCTACCCGGCTTTTGACTATGTTTTGGACTAGAATTAGCACTAAATAAGCGCTCTTCACTGTTATCGCCTTGCATGATGCGAGATAATTTTTAATATTGTTTCCACTTTTTTACTCTCTCTCTCTCTCTCTCTCTCTCTCTCTCTCTGCTTTT
The DNA here is from genome assembly GCA_001077435.1 of Glossina morsitans morsitans. Taxonomy (NCBI): domain Eukaryota; kingdom Metazoa; phylum Arthropoda; class Insecta; order Diptera; family Glossinidae; genus Glossina; species Glossina morsitans. The sequence goes on from CCAG010006156.1 coordinate 7,345, forward strand.
AATACCTTCAGCCTCGATTGATAAAATACAGCATACTTTTTGGAAGCGTCAATATGGAAACACTGTTGCATATATCCAAGAGAATGTAAGCAAAACGTAGTAAAATCGTTTTACGAAATAGAATTCGAATTTTGCTCTGTGAAATAATTTTCAAATAAAAAAATAAATAAATAAAAAATTACATCGCAGATTTTGTGCTCGATTTTCTGCAAATATTCGGGCCAAGAGATTATAAGAAAATCGGATCGACCTATTGCGATTTGTTGCTGTTAAAAATTTAGAAAAAAAAAATTATCTTTTTTTGAAAAATTTTTTTTGCGCTGAGATAAGTAACAAGAAATAGATAATTTACTGAATTTATGGTGAGAACAAAAATTGGATATTTTTCCAGTGTGGACAAAGTTACGATAGATATAAGGCGCCGTGCTTAAGACACTCTATTGTATTGGTGATATGAGTCTGAATGTTGACAAACAAACTAAAGAAAGCTAAGGAAGGAAAGGAGTAGCGGCAGCATTCGTTAGGCGAACGATTCATTTCACTCAATCTACAACATCACTGATTCAAAATTTCATCATTTCATCTAAATTTAGATAATTTGCGAATTATGGTTTGGCCACAAGACCGCATCATCTCGTTCGAGAGCGCTTATCTAAAATCGCAAGAGCCAAGGCTTAGGCCCGCAATAGAAGTAAGTAAGTACTTTGTGTTCATTTAATCTAGAAATAACTTTTTGCCTATAATAGAACGGGGCAATAATTTATACCAAGAGTTATCTAACATAGAAATTTTGTTATTTTTAATAAAAAAACGAAAATAATTATCTCGGATGCACTCCATTCTTCGCTTAACGAAATTTAAATTGTCTACATTCCGCCACAATTTTGCGAAATTTGCGATCTTTTGTTCCATTCCATCATCATAGGTTGTTCCATCCCATGTAATTGTAATCTTTCAGACTCCGTCATTAACAATTCATTCGCGTTCCATATCACATTGCTAATTTATGGCCTGCAATCAGTTCAGCCCTTGCTAAGGCTCACGTTCTCATTGCCTGTATTCTGGACATAACATCAACTTTTGATTACATTAACATTAAAATCTGTGAATCTTCCTACCCATCAGATTCTGTAATCTATTATATGACCACTATCTCTATAAGAACATGTTCATTAACAACGATGAAGTCGTCGTACATAGGTGGGGATCTTTCAGAGGTGTTCCTCAGAGCTCTGTGCTGAGTTCTCTTTGTTTTCATTTATTTGCAAACAAAATTTTTTTAATGCTTCGTTAGAATATTTCAGTTTTGGGCTATGCTGGTGACATTGTCATTTTCAGTTCTCACTCTCATCCGCCCTTGATAGTGTTTCGCTCGCCTTGAGTCTCCCCAGCTCACACTTTCCAGTTAATAAGACTAAGTGCGTGTTTTTTTTTTTTTCAAAAATAAGGGGTGGCCCTAATGTTTTTCCACTTCTCATATATGGTTGTCATGCATCCGCAAACCCTGACGCACCCTTCATCGAGCTGTACAGTCGGTAATAATGTTTGGATTGACATCATCTCCTCTTCACGGTTTGTGTTCCCTTTTCCAAAAATTATCCTAACATCGCGTATAAATGGTTCTTTTTCTTGGAATGCGTCTATGAAAATCATTGGATCTTAATACATTTCGAACGATTTCGGGATGTATATTAATTTGATTATATTTTTCCAGGACTTATGCAATAGCAATAGCAATAGGTTTGAGTTCATTTCTTACAATACTGATAGCATTTCGATTTTCACGTTCGGTAGGATTGTTTGCTGAGGTCTGATCGGTGCTTATTTTCTATGGTATTTGCCTTAGTGTGCAATCTTTTTTATAGTAGTTTAGACAGTAGCGTGACTAATTCCAATTGTTTTTGCTATTTCTTCGCACGTATTCTCCTCACTTCTTAACTGTATAATCACATTTCGAACCTCTTGAGAAATTGCTTTGCGTTTTTTTATATATTTTGTAATAGTTTAAGGAAAAGAAATTCGCTTTTATTTAAATAAAGGAGAACAAGTGTAAAAACTAAGTACCGTTAACTAAAGATGCTTTTTTCCGAACCTTCCTTCAGTGATATGCTTTCGTTGTGTGTAGACTTTTTTGTATTTTTATGGAACATATTTTATATTTTTTGCTTATAACTTTATCTTAAATTAAAAAAATATCTTAAAGTGAAATAAATTTTTTAACGCCGAACCCATAAATGCAGTTTTTAATAATAGGAAACCCAATTATCGGTACTGTATGCAGACGTCAGTGGAGTATTATACATCGACAATACAAAAAACAAGTTCAATTAGTTTGGCGCTGAACATACAAATCGGTTAACATTTTCTAAAAGTTGAATAAAAATTTTACACTACTTTGTTTGTTTGTTCCTTCCGCGCTACACTTCTTGTGGTACAAGGGCATATTATTATAATTGTGCAGATGAATTTGAGATCGATCGATTCAGAATCACTTTTTGTATCAATTTAATCTTGTCCGTCCATCTGTCTGCCTTGATAATTGATATTTAGTTTGCAGGCCGGAAATTTTTAAGGTATTTTAATGAAATTTGGTAAGCAAAGACCAACACTGTTGATGGTTCGTTCGGATCGGCTTTCGGTTTTCAACCACTTGCCATATAACACCGAATTTTAAAAAACAATTGCATTAACCGAAGTGGAGTAGGGTGTATAATGGTGCACCGCGGACCATGTAATGGTTTTACTTGTTTTATTTAAATTATAACACATTATTATCATTACTCGCACATAAAATTTTGTTCAATTACTTTACGTAAACGCTATCTAACTACATATCAAATGCGCATATTAGATTTAGTTACAAGTTCACCATGTTGCGAACTTTGCCCATCAACGAAGAATGAGGGGTATATTCATTTTGCCAAAACGTCCAGAAGGAAGCTGCAGAGATCCCACCGAAGTATATATGATGCTTGATCAGCATCAAATTTTAAATCGTCTAAACCGTTTGTCTGTCTGCCTGACGGTGCAATCTCTATGGTAAACGTTCTGCTGGTCGCAAAAAAGAAACGACTTACTTAAAATTTGGTAGAAACATTGGAAGTTCTTGTGTGCAGGTCGATATTGAAAATGGGCGAAATCAATCGGAGGACACGCCCACAGTATCACGAAAAGTGAGAACATCTCTGTTTTTCCAAAGGAATAAAAAATTGGGTTTTTACTCATCAACTATAGCAGATAAATGTCAAAAAATAAGAACGCGTCTTCTATGGGCCGTGCTGTAGTAGGTGTAGAAAAATGGACAAAATGGACCACGGCTACCCTATATTATAGTGCATGAAAATTTAATTTTTTGCCGATCTCTTTGTAACGCGTAGACTGTCCGTTAGTCTGCCCATCTGTCCGTCTGTGGTAAACATTCTCTCGCTAGCGAAAATGAAGATATCGCCTGCAAATTCGCAAAAGCATTTTGAATTGACCTAAGCTTTTCAAACAACATCCCGACAACGTCCGCACGCCTGTGCGACAAAAACTTTTGTATTGAAAATAGGGAAAAAGCAACCGCGCCCACTCAATATTATAGAGCATGAAAATGTATTTCTTTTACTTTTCTTGACTTTTTTAGGATAACGCTCATGGGTATAAAAGGTTCGGTTACGACTGAGTACAATTTTCTTACTTGTTTTTTTTCAATTTCTTTTAACATTCATTTCATTCATCATGAAATTGCTCTGACTTTTGTGAAACCCGGAGCGACAATCAAAAATCCCATTAGATATATAACACATATTTTCAATTATCGTAAAATTCTGATCCATTTTAAGTCTGTCCTGTTTATTTATTGTCTGTCTCTCTCTCTCTCTCTCTCTCTCTCTCTCTCTCTCTCTCTCCATATAGAAGAAATTGAAATGAATTAATATATACATATATACCTGGAATATCTATTTGAGTTATGATCTGGCCTATAAGAGCTTTGAAGTATGACTTGACTACTAAAAGGCGAATATAAAAAATGAATGCGATTATCGAGAACGGGGCGCCTCCCCCATTTACAAAATACGTTACCGCTTTCCCTGCATTGAGCGTCAATTGTTGGCATAAAGCGGAACAAAATTTTCTCACATGTTTTTTTTTTTTTTTCATAAAACATGTGAGTATGAATTTTCATATAATATTAAAATAAAGCAAAGTCACGCGTAACTAGTTTAAGAACTCATGTGAATTTCTTTCTTTCTGTTTACTTATTTATTTGTTTTTTTGTTTTCGGTTGCTTCTAAATTTCGTATAAACACAAATGAACTGACATTTGTGGTGCAGTGGCGTAACAGGTGCTGTCAACCTAACCATAACTGTGTTCTGGGCATTCTTATACACACATCTGGTGATAGTATTGTTTATGCAATTCGCCAGACATGATGCTTAAATATTGATGACGTTTCACTATAATTATTTCTTGGCTTGAGTTCATATATTCGCAATGTCTATAATTCTTCTTTTTGTTAATTATTTTGGGTTTTTTGGGCTTGCTTTAGTTGTGTGAAACTATAATATAATGAATATATATGTGCAAAAGTATTCGTAATAGCTAAAAAATAAAGCTGATATTGAATCAATGCAAGCAAAATATTTTCTACATTTTTATCTAGTTAATCGATTAATCTCGACATCAATTTTTTACACAAAAACATATATTTAACGTAAATCACAACCTTTGTGAATCAATATAAAGGGGAAAAAAAAAAAGCTAACAGAAGGCGAATATCGATTCATAATGTTCTGAAACACTTTAATACACACTTTTGCAGCTTATATGTTAAAGACGACGAATATAACACGAAGTTCTGGTAAAAATGGTCTAAAAAAATACAACATTAACGGAGTTACAACATTTATATACATATATATTGTATAACATATGACATATGATAATGTATAACATAAGACGGAGGGAGGGTACATTGATGAATAAAGCGAGATTTGTAAACAAAAAATTCGTCTTTCTCCCAATTAGACCGCAGACTTGCGATTTTTGATTTATGCGATACATATATATGCAGACAGTAATGTAATTACATAGTTATATATTAAATATCCTGCATCAAATCGGCTAACGTTGTACATAGTTGTTTGCGTTTTACGAAGAATACTCGTACGGATCCAAACCATTGTCAATACTCTTCCTCCTTGGGTCAAAGAAATTTCAATAAAATATCTAGAAAATTGCGACATATAGATCAATCACAAAATAGTCATCACGCAGACAGACGGAGAGACAAACTTAAACCGATTAAAGATTGGAAGTCTTTCATGGTGTGTAATCAATAGCCGCACATACACTTGACATACACTTATAACAAACAGTGGAAGATATAAAAACCTCGTAAAAACAAAGCTATCCGAAATTAAGATATTTAAGCGATGCGACTGTCAACCTTTGCAATAAACGTGTCTAATAAACTGATAGTTCTCATACAAAAGCAAAGTGAGAGCAAACTCATGTAAATGTAGTAGAACGTAAATCGAGAGATGCGTGCAAACATGTACTAAATCCAACACGAAATAGATTTTTGAAAATGAAACCGATTTGATAATGACCTCCAATGGATATAAGCATGCCCGTCTGTCCATCTGTATGATGTTGTGAACATTCTCCTGGTCGTAAAAACAAAGCTGTCGATCTCAAATTCAACAAAAACATCAAAAGTTCTTGCACGCAGGATGATATTGAAAATGGGAAAAATCGGTCGAAGGACACGGCCACAGTACTGTGCAATACGACGACACCTATCTTTTTCCGAAGGAATAAAAAATTCGGTTTTTTGTTCATAAACTACTCCGAGTAAATCTACAAAAATTTGACAATATATTCTATGGGGAACGCTGTAGCACCTCTACAAAAGTGGAGAAAATCGGGCGCGCCTACTTAGTTTTATAATGCGTTTATTTTTTTTCAAAACTTTTATAACGCACAGAAGATATATTCAGAAACTGCATAACGTATATAAATTGTTGACCAGTTTCAAATTCGGAATGCCCCCAAGCATGTCCGTCCATTCATCTGTTCACCTGTCCGTCTGGAAAAGTGTATAGTATCTGTGCGAAGTATTCTCCCGTTCGCAGCAATGAAGATATCACTTAGAAACTTGCAAAGGAAGTTGAAAATGCCTCAACCTTTTCAAAGAACATGGCCACCACGTCCACATGTCTATGTAACAGAGACTGTCAGCATCTGCGTCTTTTGTGTTTTTTGCTTGTTACTCTTAAAGTACAACACATGCATCATATAAATTTCCTCTTTTATTCCAAGAATAGAGAAAATCAGCCACGCCTACTCAATATTATAGGGTATGTAGATGTAGTTCTTTTCTCTTTTTTAGGAACACGTCGATGGGTGTGAAAAATTCGGTCACGACCGAATATAATTCTTTTTACTTGTTAACTTACACGTATTTTATATATCGGCTACCACGGCGTATGAAAACTTTATTACATTCTATATAAGCAACAAGTTCAAAATTCTTTCTATCCGTACGATTTGTTAATCTAAACAAGGATATCCTTCACAAAGCCCAAATTAAGCTGAAACGATATGAAAATTTTTCTTATCTCGTGCTTTTCTTTTACTATCTGTCTACTGCATGTATCGTATACATGCATACATATTATTATATTTATGTAAATACAATAAATACATTATTTTCATAAAAATAAATTGTCTTCGGTTCTCATTATACAATAAAATTTTCATATATGTACCCAGACGTTGTATTTCTATAAAATGTTCATTTAATCTGTGCATAATAAAATGCAAAAAAAATCGATAATATTTTTGAAAATTAGGGTCTAGGAATAATAAATGAAATTAAAAGAGAAAAAAAAAAGAATGTCAATAAAATGCAAGAAATGCAATGCAATTACACGACTCTACTATTCTTAACTGAAAACAATCAACAAAACTAGGGAACTTAGGGTGAATCTTTGATATAGGGCAACTTGTTGTGTGAGTTCGTATGCTTGCGGATGTACATAAAAAGTTCAAATGTACGCTATGAACTTTATTAAAGCAACCTACTACTTACTGTGTCCAAAAAGAAAGACCAATTCCGCTCTGTTTTCGCGAGTAGCGTTTCGTAAACGACGCATAACACTGACGGGAAAGTTGCTTGTTAACAGTTTGACCCGGCGGAAAGAATTCATAGTGCCGAACACCATGATAATCCGGGAAAGTTGTTTATATCGCTCTGACTTTTAAGTGACTTACGATATGAGATTTGACAGAAATGTGAAATATTTCCAATGTTCGATATAATCGCATAATTTAACTCGAATATTCGTCATACTTTTTGAGCACAGCATGCCAAAGTGCATGTTCCTTTCGGAGTGAGACCTGCGGTAACAGGTGATAAACCGAAAAACGTTTGACGAACGGAAGTTGAATCGCTTCAAGCTCTAACAACTATGCAACTACATATTGTAGGGCTGATATATAATCTGGGAGAGAGAGAAAATATTACCCATACTGTGATGATCAATGATGAGGCCACACTAAATAGGCGTCATTATATTTGCGTGCTATCATTAGAATTTATTGAAATTATGAATTTGTTGTTCTAACCGAAAAACCGGACTTTCCTAACTACTTTCTAATAAACATATGTATACATATATATATATACACGTATCTATAACAATGGAAAAGTTTATACGTACTAAGGGTTAAATAAGAAAACATTAAATGGTTGCTAGGTGGTGATAATCATGATAAAGAAAGGATACAAGTTTACAAAGAGTAGAATAATAAAACAGTGACTCACTCAAATCTATGGCAGGTGAGGCACGTTAACAATAAAAGAAATTAATTGTTTGAATGGTAATTGCTCGCATATTTGGCGCCAATACAACACAATGTTATTTCCGTTATTTCTGTTACATATTTCTTCGTTCACAATTTATCTCTCAATTATCGACACATTCACATTCACATTCACATTCCGCAAACTTGAAATAATGAAACTGAAAAAAAGTGCAAATTTTTATCAATTCGTGATGTCACAAGGCACATATATAATTAAGAGATTCACGTCTAACTCTCATTTACATAAATCTGTGCCATTATAAGGCATGGATGCAAAATAGTTAATCCTTCCCATCCACTTCTAAAATATACAAAACCTAGAAGCTTATTGTTGAAATGCCATATGATTCGTAAGCTTTCGTTTAACTACTCAGCGTAGAAGGAGTATGTGATCATTGTCTTGGAACCTAATTGGTGGCTGTTATCAAGATTCGCTCTACGGTATATGAAAACTTTTTCCAGTTGTTTTTTCATTTAGGGCTTTTTGGTTGATGATTGAATTTCATTTTTAATAACATTTTGTACACTTGCAAGGGCACGCACATACACACACAACTTTCAAATTTATTTATTTTATATGCAATCAATTTTTCCTTGAAATATTAAGGAATTTCTTCTTACTTAAATTCAAATTTCGATAAAGTTTTAAACTTTTTTTTTTTTTTTGGTTGACACTTCTTTTGCTATATTGATTTTTTTATTTTTTTTGTTTTTCTATTAAATTAATATAATTTTATTGCATTCATAAAATAGTTTTTATTCACTTATATAATTTATTTTTATTATTATTATTATTTCACACACAACGTGATGTGTTATTGTCTAATTGAGTTGTTCTTGCGAAGATTTATTTGCAATTTTTTTTGGCCTTTCTTTTATAAAATTTGTGCTTTACGTTTTATTATACAATTTTTTTTTTTTTCTTTTATTATTATTATTATGTGTGCTCATCGAAAAGTATTTACCGTAACTGCCATCCCATGAAAAAGCAAACAACAGATTTTCTTGACAAATTTTACAACGACAACAACAAAACAATCGACATGAATTTCCTTTCTGCCGTGGTCAAAAAATGCATGAGACTCTTGAGACAATAAAAACATTACAAAAACAAAAATAAATAAGGGGAAAAAACGATTTTCTCATTTTGAGAGAGAGAGAGAGAGAGAGAGGAATCTTTTATTCTAGATAGAAAATATGACATTTTGGCGCATATATCGTTGAAAAGAAAATGTTATGAATTGTGTGTTTCATTGTCTGTCCATACCAAGAGATAAATTAATTGAAATCGCACTTGAGTTTTTATACCCTACATCACTTGTAGTATGGGATATGTTAAGTTAATACGGACATGTGTAGCGTGCAGAAGGGCTTCAGATAGACTCACCGATTCGATCGATTTAGATAGGATGGGATATATTAAGTTAATACGGACATGTGTAACGTGCAGAAGGGCTTCAGATAGACTCACCGATTCGATCGATTTAGATAGTTCGTATGTTAGATGTCTGTGCCATGTACTTTTGTATTCAACCTAGAGGAGGCAATTTTCGAGATATTTTGATGAAATTGACACACTGATGCGTTCCGATCCAAGGACGACCACATTTACAAAAAGGGTTCAGATCGAACCAATTTTTACGATCACTTTCCATATATGAGCTTTTTTGGAAAAGTATCGTTATATGAATATCAATAGCACGTTCTAGGGTGCTGTAGGGTATTCAATGGTGACACGTCGCCCACTATGTTTTTACTTGGTCTCACTATCGAATGAAAAGTTTTTCGATTATAAGATTGTTAGGCATATAACATATGCGAAAGCTACGAAATGCACATAATTGATAAAATTAATGGATAATTATTTATTCGCACATGTAAATCTGCAAAAAATAAATGAACAGCCGAATCCAATTGATTCTTGGAAGTAAATCTTATCCTAATTATTATTAACGTATATTACAAAGTATGTAAAGGAAAATGAAGAAATAAAAAGTATGTGCACATCTAGTGCAGAGGGACATCCGTAGCCCATACAAATACGAGTTGAGAGTAAGGGTTCACTCTCGTTCACACAGTCGTTGCAAACATGCAAAAGCTTGGCAAGCGCTAAGGATAAACAAATTTGCTGACTTTTTCCAATAATACTAACATATGAAAATTCGAAGTTGATTCAAACCGGACATAAACAAACCACGCATATTAGGAAGAGTTGATTTGTTAGAACTTAAAGAATTGATTGATATTGAGATTAAGAAATAGGTATCATTTAGATTTTTGCAAACGAATCTAAACGGATTGAAAATCTCGCACTTATATCTACATTGATTAAGCTTTATGAAGGCAAAGTTCCTAGAGAAACGGTTCGAGGCACTAAATAAACTCATTTGACATTAATCGTCAGTGTAATTTATTCACTTAATTAATTAATGAGGAGACACCAACGATAAATTTACGTTTCTCAAGTGACGGTAAGATTAACAAAAGCAATCTATTTTCGTGAGGAGGCAAAGAGCCAAGCAGATCCCAACCCAAATTCTTAAGGGCAAAGAGTAGAAATTGCTTTTGAACGGTTTCTACCGGAATCTACATAGCACGCAGAGGGAGGAGGCCACACAGCAGAGGCATACTCAAGCAATGATCATATATAGTCTTTTTTTTAGTGTAACCATCGTCTAATGACACCTAACGCCGACCTGGCTTTATTTAAAAAGAGCTCAATATATGGATTAAAACGCACTCTTTGGTCGGACAGAACCCCCAAATCCATGAACGTATCTACATTTTCCAATTTTTGTGAATGGATGACTTACTCAGTAGGGAATGAATTCCGTCTTAAAAAAGGTAGTTTCTTTCATTTTTTTGAAGGTTTAATTTCATGAAATTTAATAAGCACCATTTGACCAAGTTATTAAAGTCAGATTGAAAGTAATACGAGTGCAATCTCAAGAAAAAGGAAGAAAAGAGCTTCAAATCGTCAATGTACATTAAAATGCAGCTGGCTATAATCACCGAAGGGAGATCATTGGTGTATAGAATGAATAAAAAAGTCCCTAAGTGCCTGTCTTGACGTCACGGGGAATTCAATAGAGGTGATATGAAGATAACAGCTGATCCATTTCAATGTAATATAAAGGGAAGCCAGCCGTCTGTCGTTTGAAGTTCAATAGTTAATGGCTAATTAAATCAAACGTTTTGGTCTGTCTAAAGACTTACTAGAATGGAGGAACATAAGATTTGTTATCGAAAGTTTCTTGTTGGGTAATAAGTCGCTCAAACAATTCAGATAAGACACCCAACTTGGCAATGCTACAATAGTAGCCGACGAGATGTCTGCTTCCACCTTTGTGAAATATAATAAAGAAGCTGCTTGTCCAACACAAACGTATAGCAACTGTTTTCCAAGAATGTTTAAAGGTCTTTGAGAAAACACTACATATATATATATATAGACCGTCAGAGAAGGGTGTGAAGTTTTTAAATATAACTAGCAAAGACACAAACCAAAATTTTTCTTACAGAGCTCTGTTAAGCCCTTAATAGAATTCTATAAAACGAAGTCTCAGAGAGATTTAAGTCAAAATTCAGTTAAAATAAAACTTTTGGAAAATTTTTTTACAAAATATAATAAACAAAACGTGTATTTATGAAAATTAATTCATATTTGAAAAGTCAGTATTTTTACACTATGTCATAAATGATGTTGATAAAGCGAAAGTTTGCTTGGCCACTGCGCTCTGCGAAAAAATGAAACTAGGACAGGGTGAATCCTCTATTAATAGCCTTTCCAACGCTGTGCAAGTTATCGATATAAGTACTTGCATCGATACTCGCGGCAGTCTAATTGGAAAAAACCATTCAATCCATACCAAGTTTGCAATGAAAGCCTGACAGATGTGACTGGGGGTTTACGGAGGTTCCTGCCGTGCAGGCTTAACACTACGGTGCCCGATGGCACACGAAATGAGAAAGCGTCACTCACGCCCCGTTGGGAGCAGGGAGGCTCTCAACCAGTTCCAGATCAAGGGCATGTGTATGGCATACCCTTCCCTCTGACGAGGGCGAGGCCTATCTAACACCTCAAATATTTAATGTTCCCGCGATTTTGGGGGCAACCACAGCCACCACGAAACTGCCCGAAGGGCTCTTTCCAGCAGCCAGGTAGAAGACCCACAACTACGAGTATTTTGCTGCAGCAAAAACTCGCAGAGGGGATCCTCTGAGCAACCTGACTCCCGTCGTACCTTAATTGTTTTAAAAGTCTAAGGTTAGACTTTGGGCAGCATATGGCTATATACCAGTTCGATCCATACCTCTCGGACTGGTGGCCTAAGGTTGGGATGAAAGCCTGACAACGATTATTGAGCATTAAAAGACGGTTCCTATAAGAAAAGAAAGCGAAATTCGAGATACCTATGCAAACAAAACAAATTGATTTAGCCATTAAGAGAACAATTAGGAATTTTAAATAAACATCTTGATCTATTAAGCTGAGTTTAATTCGGTCTCCAATTTTTTCTGCAATCGTTTTTGTATTGTTATTATTATTCCAAATCATCACTGTTGAATTCTATTCAGCTTGAATATATCCGCTCTTCTGTTTGATGGAGCATTCTTTGTGAAATTTTGCGTAGTGAACTCTTGAACGTTTCAATCGAAAAATCCCTACGTAATATAAAGGTTAGGTATGGTATACGGAACACAGCAACATCACGACGAATGGACACTTGGAGTAGTAGGAAATTAAAAACGACAGAAATACGTCAAAGACATTATAAATTGGTGTTTTTGTCGACTTCTATATAAAATTCTAATAATGAATTCGACAAAATCGATGTAGATTTCATAAACAATTGGTCCTTTTAGCTCTTGTCTCTATTTTCTTAGACTCTTGCTGCTGTGCAGCGCATTTAAGATTCGTGCAAAATGGTGTAAAGGTTTTTGCTGACAACGTTTCGCACTCTCTTGCTCCTTAGGAATCGAAATTGACTTTTTGACAATAAGCCTCCAACGAGATTTATACGCTACCTTTTAATTGTCTAAGGTACTGTTAAAAAAATTCACCTCATCGCGACGTCTACCATAATTAATTTAGTATTTACATACGTATTGACTAGATTGTTGATAAAAACTTCATTCAGCACGTCGTGACGCGGTATTTAATTTATAATTAATACACTTAACTTGGCGCATTTTAATAATAATAATAAGCAGTCTGAGAGAACTTAATGCAAATTTTCAAATAGTGAGCAAAAATGAAAACACTTCATATGAAAAGTTTACTCAAATATCAGGGAAAACATCGTATGTCTTAAGGCCTTATTTTATAAATGTTTTATTTTCAAAGTTTTTACTATATAAGGTTATCTAACTATCAATAGGTTTCCTTCTTATGAGAAGTTATGATAGAGAGATATGAGAGAAGTTCATGATAACTCCTCTTGAAAATATAATGCATTTTTACGGCAAATTTGTCCAAAACATATTGGGCTTTCTTTTAATTTCAAATGTATGAAAGAACGTAGTTAACAGTTGTTGCGCATATGTGATGCAAAAAAAATGAATTCATCGAATAATACCGAATGCTGCATTATACACATAAAACAAAAACAGCTGAAATACGAAAGCAAAGCTATGTTTCAGATAAGCGAAGTTGAAAAAGTAGGACGAAAGCGAAAACTAATTTTTTGGTATGTAATTACCCTCCTGACCGCCATGATTTTTGTGTTATTAGTAATAATTATTTGAATTATTTAAAATTTCTTCATATTCCCATAAAAAATTTTCATTAATATTTGTTGAAGGATTTGCCGAACATCAAGTTGAGAATTCTTCAATATTAAGGAAATTATAATATGTTTGCTACCTACTCTCTCGTTTTTTTTTTTCCATTATATCTATAGTGAGAATGAAAAAGCAAACAATTAAGTCTCTGCTAATTTACAGCGCTGCTTATTCTATTGATAACAGAAAAACCCAAAGTTTTGAACAAAATCTTGACATATCTTCTTATTAAAAAATGTCACCACTTTCACGTATACATATCTCATATAAAAATCGGTAAGGGGTTATTTGAGGAGGGTGATTGCGTATGAAAAATTTTATATAATTTTGGGCTTGTTAATTGCTTTATGATATTACCAACGTTTACATAATGTTGAATTTTTATGAAATAAAAAAATTCAAAACCATCTTTTCGAAAAATTAGATGAAAAAATCAAATCCAAAATAAAATATATTTTTACGCTTCGTAAAGAATTTTCCAAAGTTGTATATTAAGTTATGTATAATTATAAGACGTTTCTAACAGTTCAACAATTTACTGCGCTTAACATTAAACGCAGCCAACAATACTAAATAAAGGCAGCACTGTTTTAAAAACTAACCATCTCGCTGTCATTTTCTTTTCCACGAGTTTTTCTCTCGCTGTTTATTTTATTTTCTCTCACAATTGAAATTTCATATTTTCAGCATTTTTGCGGATATAAGAAGTGTACAGCAAAGACAGCCACCAAAGTATATTTTAGTTTTCTTTACTGAGCAAAATCATTTTTAATTTTCAAATTCAAAAGAAAAAATGGAAATAAAAAATTTTCATACATTATTTTAATGTAAAATTTCCCTTTTTTTTTATAAAATTATTATATATTAAAAAAATAAAAACATTAAAAAATATGAAGAAAATTAGATCATTTCTACTTACAATTTCAATGAAATGGATTATAATTTGAAATGAAATGTAAAAGAAACATGTCTACCTGAAATTAAAAATGTAAATTCTAGAGCTTTTTTTTTACTTTATATTTTAAATAAATCAATAAATAATATTATAAAAACTGTTCTCATTTTTCTTTTTCTAATTTCTGTAAAATTAGTTGAATTTAATTGTTACTACACAATCTCATTAAATTTTAATGGGTCCCGCTGTCTCTTCTTATATTTTCGAACATTGCCTACTGTCTAAATTTTCGGTGTAGTATATTTATAGCCTTGTTCGCTTGCAACTCTTTCATTAATTTTTTGAATGCTTCCAAGATGTTTTTGGTGTTTTTATGTCGGCTTTTACCGCTGATATATGTCAAGCTTTCATTTAAATCTAGTTTGATTTCAAACCAGTTTGTATTGTTAATTGTCCGGTTTCCATTTTCTTTGTGGAAAACATTTAATATTTTATTCGCCTTTTCACAGAAATTTTCGAAAATTTGGTCGCTAAAACTAGTAAATAGACTTATCAGGTTAGAATATTTTATATCAAAGTGTTGCTTTTTCAGTGTAACCGAAATGTCCGAATATTCATTATTTTCGTCAAGCTCATTAAACAAAACATGCACCAAATTTTCATTAGGGAATTCTGTGGAATATTTTGGAACAAATTTATTACGTAAACATTGCAATAAATGTATATAGTCATATAAGACGGGGATGTCACAATACTTAGGGGATACTAAAAGTTTTTCTGTATATTCAGGTAAAGTTTATCACAAACATTACCGTCAGTTTTGTTATCATTTTTCTTAGTTAATTTTTGTACTTTGAATCCATTATATTGCCTAACTGTTTTACAGTACGGACATTTATCCGAAACGATGATAAATGGAAGCGTAAATACTCTTTCATAAAATTATAGCATTTATGAGAATGCCTATATATCTGTTGATTCACGGCTTTCTCTGTCTTCGAGTAGCTACTTTCAGTTTTCTCTTTGCTAATAAATTTTGAAAAGATCTTAGGATGTTTACTGGCTGAGCTATCGTGTGAGCTAGCGTGTAATAATACTCTAATAATTTTTATTTTCAAACTTATTTTCTTTATTAAGCTTTTGATTTTCCTTATTAAACCTTTCATTTTCATTTGTTAACATTACAAATTCACTTTACGAGAATTTATCTTCATTACTTACAATTGGATTTTCTGCTATTGTGTTTCCTTATTCCGAGAATTGCACTGAATTTTGATTCTTTCCCTCTTCCGGGAATTGAATTGAATTTTAATCATTTTCCCTTTTCGGGAATTGAAATGAATTTTGGTGATTTCTCTCATTCGGGAACTCAATTGCATTTTCTGATATATTTATTCTATTAAATCCAAGGTTCTTAATCTTTTTGATGCTGATGGAATATTGTCGTCGTCCTGTTCCATTTCTTTCACTTTTTTTTTCAGTGGGCTATTTCCTTCGCATGTGCCAAGATGAAGCGTTGGGACGACATGTGTGGCCAATACAATATTACGGCCGATATATTTTATATATTTCTGTAAAAAGTATTTATTGCAAATATAACAGTTTTTTAGATCTATTTTTTTACCGGTTATTTAAAATTTCTCCACTGTACGCACCATTATGAATATATTGTTATGAATATATTGTTGTTGTAATGATAATAAGGGTAAAATACAAAAAAATGGTAAAAATTTGACAATAGAAAAGAATAGAAAGTTTTAGTTTCTCTTTTTCGAAATAAATAACAAAAATGAAAAATAATTTTCCACTTTGAAATGCTTAAATCGCGCTTACTGAAGTATAATAAACGAAATTTGCTTAACCATCTGTTTAAGAATCAGGTGTTTCAGCTCAATAATTACACATGCGTTTTATGTCTTCTTAACAAATAAACAACCGAAAATTTTATTGCCATCTCTGTGTTTTATGTGTATTATATATGTAATGTATTATATATATTTTAAATGGATTAGATTGTATTACTACTTTCTTATACGCGTTTGTACGCCTAGTTTGATAGACGGGAGCGTGTTTAAATATATTTGCGTGGAGAATTAAAACAAAAAAAGGAATTAAAGAAAATCTATAAAAGAGCCGAAGAAATAAAAGCATTGTAAACATGGCTGCACAAACAATTTTATTTGATTTTACGGTAGACAAAGAACGTACGACGGATGCTAAAGAACGCCAAGAGATTGCTAAATTGTTACGCCAAGAATTGGAGCACATTTTTCCACAGTTGAATTTAATGTATCAAATGCCCATGGAGCATGGTTATTATTGTGTTTTATCTGAAAATCAAGACACCATTATAACAATGCGTATCTTTCAACAAGGTTTGGTTACAATTAATGTGGAATACTATTTGGAGAATGGCAAAGAGCCATTAATGTCATTTGATGTAAGTATAAGTACTGAAATATAAAGTAAAAAATAGTTGGTTTTATTTTTTACACTTATTTTATATTATAAATTAAATGATTTTCTTTTTGATTGTTATACACTTTTATTATATTATAATTTAACTGATTTTCTTTGTTTGATATACATATGTATGTCCATACATATATTTATTTTATCTATATATTTATTTGTGCATTCGTTTGTTTCAACCTTGCCAAGCTTCCTTTTTTTGCTAAGAAGAAGGAGGAGGTTTTTGGTGAAGGTTATATCTTGCTTTTTTAGTCTTTCGTTGTTGTTGTATTCTATATCTTTGGTTAGTGCTTATATTATATCCATTAAGCCACATTATTCAGATATACATTTCAAAGCACTCTAACTACTGCATACAGGCGCTTACGCCTATTGAAAGGGTGTCAAGTTCACATTATAAGACCGCTCTTCCCCTTGACAACACTTTTATTCAAATGCTTGCTTTCTTTTTCCTTTAATTCTGCTGTGATTTGTCTCTAATTTGATCGTGTGTGTAGTCTTCGTGTTTGCGTTATTTTTCTCTACCGGTAGACATTTGTTTGTGCTTTTTCCCGTATACGGCTTATTAAGCAATGAAAAACGTTATAGGCGACCAACAATTAAACACCCTACAGCACTACAGCTCATATGATTCTTTTCATTTTTTTTCGCGATTAAATACCAAAAATTATACCTTCTCTATGTATACTTTTTAAAAGAGTTACCAAATTGGAGGAGGCACAGCAAAGCTGACGTGCTCAGACTTTAACAAACAAAATTATTATTCTCTTATTTTCGTCATAAAGTGCTAATAGACTACACTTTGCTACTTGTTATTTTAATGCAATGTATGTGTCAAGTAGTAGTTATGGAACAATTTCTCATTATGAAATACTACAAATTAGAGTCTTTGGCTTAGGTTTTGCAAAAATGTTTATATGGGAAGGAGTTAAAAACATGGTTTCATCTCGTCCAGAATTTCCACTTTCATTTAGCGTGCCAGTTTATTTTACTTTTCGTCCAATCTTGTCGAGAAACATTAAAAGTTGCACATTTTCTCCATATAACGAGTTGTCCAAATAACGCCTGCCCGTGTCCGAAAACACCTTAATTTACCAAATTTTAATTTAATACCATTTGATTAACTGTAAATGTCAAAATATCCTAGAAACCAAGCAAGTGGATAGTCAGATACGTTTAAATCAATAAGGGAGATGATTTGTAAGCTGAATCTGCCTTTTTAAGTCTTTCTCTAGGTGTTGTACACAATTAATGTGCCCTGTATAGTGTATACATATATTCAGGCATATATTTACGAAACTAAATATACATAGGTGTATACTCGTGATTATAACCATAAAGTGAAATTATTTCAAATATCTTGAATTTGACAGAGCCGCAAAATCAATCTATGACAACCATATTATTGTTGTTATGAGAATCGATAGGTCAAAAAAAAAAAAAATTATTCCAATTGGTGAGAGATTTCATCAAACAAGTTAAGCAGCGTCACAAACACAAGTGGAACTACTTACAGCAACATGTCTATAGAATAGTATTGTTATAGAATATGGAATATGTTAAAAAAAAAAAAAAACAAATCGATAGACTGCTACTGATCATTATGATGAAGTAAAGTCTCCTTTCCTAAAAACCCGTCCCGATTACCAGCATGCCTGCACGTATGAGTAACATCCCACGAGTGTCTGATCATAGGAAAAAAACCAAAAAGGAAACTAGCAAACATTTTTAAATGAATGTGTTAAGGAAATAATTCAAAAATACACTCACAACACGTATTGGATTTACGTAAATGGAAATTGATTAATCCTTTTTCACTGTAATAGTATTAGTTTGTTTCCTTTCGTTTTGCGCAGAAGAAAACACACACATTTTCAAATACAAAACTTAACTGTTGATAATAAAATGCTCATCATAGTGCTTATGGTTATATAAGTTTACTTGGAAATTAAAAAAATTCCTTTTTAATCCTATTAATCGTGCAATGCTTGAAAGGTACGCTTCATAGTAAAGTTCAAAAATACTTTCGAATTGTACCTGCTAACGATGGGTACATTTTACTTACGCCCCGAGCAAGCTAAGCAATTCTGCATGTTTTGGTATTACGAATACCTTAGAGATTGCACCCTTTATGATGTCTGGAAAATTCGGCATATTGATAGGCTAAATGGACTGATGACTCGGCTTTTTATACCCTACACCACTTTTGGTACGGGGTATATTAAGGTTGTGCGGACGTAAGTAACACCTAAAAGGGGTTACGATAGACACACCTTTTATTATGCCAATCATTTTCTAAATCGATACATGCTGGTCTGTCATGCTTCCATCCAAGGACGAACATTATTAAAAATGGTTCGGATCGGTTCGCTTTTTCGACCACTCCAAATATAACGGAAAAATGTTGCAGTTTTCAAAATATTTCAACAAAACTCGCTGTGCAATAGTATTTCGGTATCCTAAATTGGTACGACAAGTTTGGTCGGGCCGGGACAATTTTTTGAACCCTCTCTTATATAACCGTTCCAACGAAAAGTGAATTTTTAAAATGGTAAATTGGCTCATAATACTTAATTGATAAAGTAGTTGGCCTTGCCGAATTTAGACCACGTGAGCCCACTTTTTGGATATCACTGTCTCTAAACATTCTCAAGAAGTGTAAATCCTTACACGAAAATTGGTCACATTGATTACAATTTAGCAACGGTAGGAGGTTTGGATCACGTATGTCTGTTTTTTAGATCTTAACATATAAACGAGTTATCACGAAAAGCAAGACCTTACATTTATATAGAGAGAAAGTCTATTTTCCAGTTTTTTATGACGCCATATGATGTTTTTGGAATCCTCCAATATTCGGCTTTTCATGAAAAGTATGACTTTGCACGAAACCAATCTGTAATTTTTGATATATTGTTCGTACTAAGCGAAATGGTGTAGAGTGTCTAATGGTTGGCTTTGCCTAAATATAATGTTCCTACTTGTTTTTATTAACTTCGCGAAAGCAAACAAATATCAAATTTCGTAACATACTTTTACAAGTTTCGAGCAAGAAGCCACCGCTGCCTAATAAATTCCACATCCCTTAACATTAGCGTGCCTGAAACTCCTCGTGTGGTGATATTTACTTTGTGATAACGTTTTCAAGATATTGGAACGAAGTTCAGAGTTCAAGTGGCTAACGGCGAAAATCGATTGTTTTTTCTTTGGTACAGACTGCCCCCTCACCATTTGCCTTTGAGAACATTCAGTATGGCCCTACCGCCCTACCTGTGTGCCACAAAGGTGGCCCTGCTGCCCTCTCCCCGTCTATTATAAATCATATTACTTTCACATTTCTGGTAAATAACATCCCATTCTGCCTAGAATAGCCACAATAAAAATTGAGCAATAAATACGAGTACGTAGCAATTGAGCAATAAATATGAGTAGTATGAGATAGCGTGTTTTTTTTTTTCCTAATAGATTCTATCTTTGAGAAATACGTCAACATTTTATTTTTTATGTAAATTTTTTTTTATATTTACTTTTTTACACATGAAATTCACTAAAAATAAACCAACAGCTTAATTAGATTGACTTTTGGAAATAGATATTACGGTAAATATGATGACTAAAGTATTGCAAAATATAAAAAAAGACAAAGAACAAAATTCAGCATGCACACATCCAGCCTAGCCCGTAAGGCTAACAAATGTAAATGGGTTTTTTATATCTATTTATTCTATATCTCTATAAGGAGACAATGACACAAGCGGATCCCGCCCAAAATCTCTAAGAGCAAGAAGCAGGGATTGTTTTTGAATGGATTCTATTGAATCTACTTCATATCTGTAGGAAGATCACAAAGCGGAAGCATATTCAAGCCGGTAAAGGCATGATACTTATCGATTCCATGCACACCCACTAGGCTGAGGCCATCTCCCTCCCCATTTTTTTCTCTTTACCCCTATCTCTTCTCTTTAGTCGCCCTGTTAGACGAAAAGGGGACGTTCACTGGATGATAGGTTATATCACAAAAAAATTGTAATATCGCTTTAACCAAGCTCAAGTGTGGCCTTCTGAATAAAGGGTTGTCAAGCTTTCTAGGCATTACGATATGGTTGAACTTGATCGCCGAAATGAAATCACTGACATACTGTGTCTTGAGGAGAGAGGTGATGGAATTAAAAAGAGTTTTGCATGATGTATTATGAAGTAATGTCTGTGTAAACCACATTCATATGAAAAAGTTTGGGAACATCGCAGGAAAATGTTAGAAGCTTCGTAACGGTTGATCTTACTTTTATTTTCCTTCCACGCTAAAATGGAGAAAAAAAAAATCTTTATAGCGAAAGGTAATTAATCGTTCAAACAATTTGTTGGTGAAGTAGAAGAAGGATGGAGGATGCTCTCCCAGCGCAAAGTGAAAATACCTGTTTTCAGAGAAAGATTAAAAGTCTCCGAGATAACATCGCTAGTTCATTAAAACATGATTTGCGTATATGTGGTGGAATGCCATCTGGCCCTGACGTACAACTCTATTATAATGGCCTTAAACTATCTTTTAATGGTATAGATCTCAGTCGGTCGTCTCTAGATTTCTTATTTGTTGGGATCTCAATTGTTGAGACTTATTCTTATTCTTAAAATATTTTTGAAATTTTGTTTACATGATTTTGCAATTTTTATTTCGCCTTAGCTTTTTCAAAGTGTCTTTCACCCTTTCTTTCTAGTCTGTTGCATAATTTTCCAATCAATTCAAGTTCAGTGCACATTTTTATTTCATTTATGCATAATTTTTGTCGTTATGGCTTTGAGTTTGTTTACGTTTCTTATCAATTCGCTTGATAAGTAAATCATGCTGACCAAACAGTAAACTTTATATGCATAATTTAGTTTGCTATGCTCACTCTCGAATGCTGTGGCATTTTTTTTTTTTTTTTTTTTGATTCCGTGCATCACATCTATTACATAGGTACGTGCGATCGCGGTATGACTTTTCGTGTTGATTTCTATGGATTCGGTGGTCATCATATTTTATGTACAGTAAGAAATTTGTGAAAGAAGGAATTTATTAATCCTAGTCGGACCATGTTGATTGAGCCTTTAAAGCTCATTTGAACTTCCAACTTCATTTTCTTGATTATTCCTAATTGCAATTCCAAAAACTTCTGTTTACTTAAAATTAACAATTAAGATTAAAAGCAAAATCTCCGTAAATGTACAGTTACCATAATATCCATCAAATGAATCCTTTTATTCTTTCTAATGAATCTTACCACGATGAGCTTTGCAGTCAGAAAAGAATCCCCTATTTTGGACAGAAAGGACTTAGTCGGTCTGAAATATGGGAAAGAGACGCGCTGAATACGCTACGAATATCATTTCAGCACCATAATCGCCATAGCACATTTAGTACTTTCCTTAAGAACGATGAACTTGAACCAAAGTTTATGCAGAGTTTTATGTCCGTTGTAAACATTCTACAAGACGTAAAGATAAAGCAATCACTTTTAAGTTTGGCAGAACCATTCGAGGCTCTTGCAGAAAAGCTGGCGTTGAAAACGGGTTCAATCGGTCAAAGGATACGCCTACATTGCAATATAAACTGAGAACACCTCTGTTTCGTGGGGATTCGGTCGCAGCCAAGTATAAATTTCTTAGTTGTTTTATTTTTGAAGATTTCTTTATTTTTATATATAATTCGAAATCAAACAAGTAAAAACACTACGATGGGCCACGGTCCACCATTAAATACCCTACGCCAATTATTCAATTGGCGACGACGATAAGGCTTCATATGCTAAGTGTTCCGGACCATTGTTAATAGCGTGCATATTGAGCTAGAACACATCAATGTAGCGAATTTCATCAAAGTATTTGAAAAAGCGTAGCCAGTGGGTTAAACACAAGAAAACAAGACGGGTATGGGCACAGGCAAGCTCAGATCGGTATAAAAAAAGGTGGATCTATCTCAAGCTATTTAGAGTGTTGCATACATCCGCGCAAGGTTAATATACCTTTGTACGACCAGTGCGATTCAAATTTTTCCTATGAATTTTCAATGCTCAAGGAGAAGTATTTATCCAGCGATGCTAACCACCTAATCATACGACTACTTTTCTGATTTGCTCAATACAACACAGAGCTATTACAAATGTTGGGCGTGCATAATAGCTGACGGCTACTGAAACTTTCGATGCCAATAACTAGAAAATGTCAGCTGAATTCTGGGTACAGTTCTGGGTATAGTTGAAAGGATGTATCAGAGCTTATTAGATAAGACTTGCCGTAAAAGATGACGTATACGGCATATCAAACACCCTTTAAATAAGCTGCTATGAAATACTAATTTAATTTTACGTAATTGTTGAAATTTAGATTAATTACACTGCGTTATAGTAATAAATCATAGTTCTTCTTCCATTTATCAAAAATATATTTCCTTATTTTTTCGTATCATCGCCAAGTGAGTGCTGATGCCAAGTACCAAAGTCAATAATGAAATAAGAGTGCTTCTATATATATATATATATATTTTTCGTTTTTAATTCAACCATCATCTATCAGCGAAATTAATGACATTGGATAGTATGTTAAAATAAAAAAGAAACTCTCAAAATAATCTGTAGGTATATATTACATTAAAAATGTTGAGATTTTACACAAAAAAAAAACAAATGCGATTAAATCTTTTTAAAATTTTTCTATAAAAGCATAGAAATCATTGTTAACTCTTGGCATACACATATAAGCAAGCATATACATACATATCTCATCATATAATCAGAGTAATATGTAAATGTTCGTTCGTTCGTTCACATGTGTATTCATTTATAGAAACAAAAATCTTATTCAACATTTTTTTTTTTGTTTTTCTTAAATTCAACTATCGTTTTGTGATTTTTTTTCTTTATTCTTGGACTTCTAATAATTTATGATGACATATGTAAACATATATGTGTGTTGTTGTATGTGTGTATTACAGACCATGCGAGCAATGGAACTGATATTACGACAAAAATTAAATTCAGATCGTTCCAAGTATTTGCCGCCCATCAAACGTGGTGGCTACATTGATATCTACATGACTAGCTCAGGTTAGATAATAAATTACTCATGTTTTTATTCAAATATTTTCAAATACACCAGCATCACAAACAAATTTAATTGATTAGTTGAAGACCCTATTTCTTTTTTTTCTTACAAAAATTATTCGACCAAAAGCAACTAAAAAAAAAAACATTTTTATGAATTCTTATGTGTTTTTTTTTCTGTTTCTTGTATCGAAATCGTTCAGCTAGCAAAACGCTTTTTAAATAAATTTGCCAATAAATTCAACTAAACCTGAACGGGATTTCTGCTCTCCTCACTATTATGAAAATAAATTAAATATATTTTTATTTAGTCTAAATAAAGATGTGTTGTTAAGCATGTTTCTTTGTGTTGTGCTTGTGTAACGATTTTCAAGTTAAACCATCCCAGCAATTCTTCTTGAGATCACCTCATACAAGCATATATCACATTAAAATTTTTTGCATACTCATCACGGTGTGGTCGCATATTAACTTAATTCCTTGGGAAAATGAAATGTACCGAGAGACTCAGTTTCGTGTAACTTATGATGAATTTATTAGAGCGAGAAAGTAAGTTTTAGTGACCTTCGACAGAATGAAAAAACATCAAAAATCATTTCAGATATCCGCCGGGGTACCTACCCGAGGAAACCAGAAGAGTTGTCCTAAAGAAATGCAACTGTCTTAACTGGAAAGACCTTTTTCGAATGAATTCATATGAAAATTGTGTAGTAATGAGTAATAATAAGAGAGTTCCGAGTTTCACCCTGAATTGCTGATTCTCGCAAATAGAATGGTGAGGCTCGGCCTTTCCCAATTTTTTTAGGAATATATAACATTGGTGACGAAGTTTTTCATCTGATCTAGTAATGCGGCAATAAATTTGTAAGTTTGTTCCTTATTTCGAAGATAATGAACTAGTTGTCATCTTCTTCTTCGATATGCTCTATGATGTACCCTTTTACAACAAAACAAATGATTCGCTTTTCACAAATTTTAAGAGGACATACTGTCCATATGGGAAATCTACGAAAGCGAAATAAGAGCCTTCAAATTTTTACTGCAAGGGCTGTATCACCTTGGGATTCCCAAACGGTGCTGCCATATGTAAAAACCTTGTGTGTATGGGCTTTATAGAAGTTCGAGTTTACAATTTCTTTGGCATAGAACTGAAACCTACACTTCACACTTTTTTATTTCTATCCACATGTGCAAAACTGTTCCCGAAAAGTTAAATGGTGATGAGAATTAATGAAGACTTGACGGTAATCAAACATTACGCCTTTTTAAAAAATGACAATAATGACAAGTAAAAAAATGTGGAAACGCCTTGATAAGCCAGTTGGTTACCATAATGTCATAAAAATGATAGCTTCCGCGTTGTCACTAAAATACAAAATGCTTTTCAGCATTTTTGCTAGCTACCACGCTATAATAAACAATAACAAATGCCGCAAAACCTTTCACAAACATTTTCGCAAATCCTATGATTTTTTAAATTTGGAATCAACAATAAATTATACAAAGAAGTCGTCCTGAAATGAACTAACATTTGAATGAATCAAAAGGTGGAAAATAAAGACTTTCGTGTGTAAGAAATTTGATTTTTTTTAAATGACCCCAACTTTTTTGTATAGTCAGAACAAAGTGACTGGGACAATATTCATTTTAACTTTTCGGTTCACTTAAAGGGTAACCCCACTGCGCACTTTTCAGAAAATCATTTTCTTCTTCTTTCACTTAACGAATGCTCTGAACCGATGTTAAGGAAAAAAATCCCTCAAATAAATATTTTCTCTGAAATTTCGACCTCTATCTATAAGATAATATTCTCTAATGAGACGATAAATATTTACATTAATAAAAGAGTGTCTTTCTTTTGCCCAAAAATTTACCTTTGGCTTTTATTCAATTCAAATGCACCCCATTCCCGCAAAATATAACAATTCTGAAAAATTCCTACATGTTTTACTGGCTGTAGATTAAATGCTTTGTTATGGGGATTCATATTTGCCCGAGTTATACAATGAATCGCGTTTCAATGAAATATGCCTTGCAGAACCGACTGCGGTATTGCCATTTTTTAATATATGTCAGAATATGCTTCTTAAATAATATTAGTCAGTCACCTTTCCTTCCATCAAAAAAAGTTTGTTTTCTCAGGGTCCTACGTGGCGTTCATTACAAAAAACTGAAAAATTTTATATAAAATAAATATTATGAAATAAAAAAAATGTTTTTTTTTTCTATATAATTTACTGTTTTTGTCTATTGTTTTCTAAAAAGTCTCATTTTCGTTTTGATTTCTGTAAATGCTCCATTATTACAAGACATCTTCTCAATTTTCGAGATGTATTTTACTAGATAGTGTGTTACTGCTTCATTTTCATATGATTGAATGTCCACATTTGCACTCCACAATCCGAACGAATTTGTGCTCGTTGGACCAATACGTTTGCTTTGACGCTTCAGCCAGCATATATTTCCTTCACTCTAAATGATTTCTTCAGGTAAATATGTAATAATGTGATCCTTTTGATGGGGATAGGTGTCCATGTAGTTGATTCGTATCTACATATTAACATATCCTGGAATTCGTATGTAGCATTTCACATTCGCGCACACGATCTGAATTCGTTGGTCGGTGTCAAATGGTGAAGAATTTTTAACCCACACAATCATGTTAAAGTGTGACTTTCCACGATTCTGAAGTTCAATCGACGGCCAGTGATCTTTCAAACATCCACCGAAAACTGTAACGTTGTTATTTGGGAATGTAATGTGAGACACGAGCCGGGAAACCCCCACTAACGATCAATGTACCTTGTTCGACTGATTGCTGAACTAAACACTTGTCTAAATTACATGGGTTTTCGTCTGGTCTTCTATCATCAGCTGTTAACAGTTCTGTTCATCATCAGTAGCAAGCATGATTCGCCATTCATGGCGACCATGTACTAAAACCACCCTCCACATACACATTTCTGTTATCTTTATCTGCCGCGAAACCACTGTTAGCTATCACTTCGCGGGGGCTGATCGCATTTACTTCTCTTCGTTTGGTGGGCCCTAGTGGACTTATCTTACTCGATTCCATTTCCTTTTCTTTCCATCTGCCTTTGTTGCAAATATGTTCATAGTGCTCTACGCTTCCGGGATGTCGGTCATTCTCCTATAAATTCTTCGACTATATTGGTGAGTGATCGTGACCGAATCTTTATAGGTAGCTCCGCAAGGGGGCGCGATCTTCCCATGTCGACTTTTCATCAACAGTGGTATGTATGTGTATCAACACAGCCTAAATCGTTGCAACTGACCGTTACGAAATGCGCCTATGGTTCAAGGCAAGGTGCAGACGGTTATTTCTTTGAAATCTCAAATCATTCTCTAGAATTCGACATTGAAAGTAGTGAAGTGGCATTATCTTCATCTTTGTCTTACTCAAATTCATGAATTTCGTATGATAATGAGAAGCACCATGCTGCAAGCCTATGCTTTTCATTAGCCCTGGTATCTCTTGTCTTGCGCACGATCATGCTTCCAGCACCTCATCAAGGTCCGATTGTCTAGTCAACCGGTACCATAACCGATATATATGGTAGTGTGCCGG
The DNA here is from genome assembly GCA_001077435.1 of Glossina morsitans morsitans. Classification (NCBI taxonomy): domain Eukaryota; kingdom Metazoa; phylum Arthropoda; class Insecta; order Diptera; family Glossinidae; genus Glossina; species Glossina morsitans. Next base: position 35,019 of record CCAG010006156.1, read on the forward strand.
CATATCGCAATACTACAGAGCCTTCATAAAATTTAATCTGGCATTAATGCACTTACCTTGTCGCATTCACTCACAAATCCCACTTATTTAATACTCATATATTAAAGAGATTGTTCAGACAAAGGTAAGCCATCACTTTGTAGTGGCCGCTATATTGAGCAGACAGAAAATTTGATTGTACGAAACTCCACTGCCATCGGAGTGTACAATAAGAGTAATTAAAGCTGTGCAGAAAATTTCAACATGGGAGTATGTATGTAGAATTGCCCGATATATCGAGAGGAGGTTTCCATGCTGATAAAAAAATTGCAAGTTAAGTAAAAGTAATTTTTTATAAAAAATAAATATTCAGTGCATTTTTTCATCTAAGCACTTCTTTAGTTTGCAAGTTTTTCTTTATGTGTTCGTTCCTTGTTTTTTTTTTTGGTATCTTCCGTAAAATTCCTTTTCTCACTCATTCTCTTTTTTTATAATAACAGCTATTTTCTATTTACTATTAGCATGACTGTTTTTATCCGCAAAGCAAAAACTTTGCAGCTGTACACAACTGAAACAATACAGTGGGGAATTGCGTTTTTACTGTGATTTGTATGTAGAGTGCGACAAAAACACCACTCTCTATATTATTTATATTGCATTATTGACATTCAGCTAAGGCTGTAAGCTCAAGTGCAAACTGTATTCATTTATTCGAACTGTACGTTAAGAGTCTAAAAAAAATGTAGTTTTTCTAATTAGATGATAAAAAGAAAAATTTTCGTACGTGACATCTCTGTTGACTGTCCGGCATTCTTGATAAAAAAATGTATATACACCGAAGATATCCAAATATCGTCAAATATGTGACCAAAGGAGCGGTTCCTATGGAACCGCTGGTTCGTATTGTTTTTCACTTTCACGATTTGATCTCATTCATTGGGAACGTTGACAAGGAAAAATTTAGTAAAATCAATAGCATGAACTGTCCACCAATGAGCCAAGTTTACTCCTACTAGAATATGACTAGATTTCTCATACTAATACAAAGATTTTACCTCGAGGAACGCATAAAGCACATCTATTCTTTATTAATGTTAATAATTGAAGCGTGTCTGTCACTTTGTCACGAGCAGTTGTTTGGTTTATAACTTTTTTTTTCGTCGGTGTAATAAGGTAAAATTGGAAAATTGGCAATCGGTCGTAGTCATTAAAAATTGCACATCTCTATCTTGTTTCTAAATTGTGGGCTAAACGGTAAAACTTTTATTAGGGCAGCTCTTCCGATTGGACCATAAACATTTCCCTGCGAAAGTCGTCAACCCAATCTCATAATTGTCAAATAATCAAATAAGTAACGTTGAGTACGTAAATATGATTTCTAGTTTAGATAGATAGTTACCTAGCACGTGCTTCAAATGTCTACAACATGTATGCTCCCCTATAGATATTTAGTAGATTTCCATTTTATTTTGCAATCAAATATCGGGACCGACATTCTAATAAGTATTAAAAAATGCGGTTCAAACAGAGTATGATTTCTTGCTAATTTTTCTTTGTTTTATTTGTTGGTACGCGAAAGTATGTATATATATATCCCATATAAATATACTATAGATTTATATATATAATTTATAATCCAAATTTACATTTATTTAAAATTTTTATATTATTTTTTATATTTTTTTCATATCGACCAAAACAATATCAAAAAAATGTACTTCTACTATCGTTCCTGTTCATCAAAAAATATCACATCTTAAATATTTACCATCTGCTACACCAAAATCACCATCGCCACCAACTTTCTCAACCAATCTCTTGTTTATATAAAAAATTTGAAAAAAAAAATATATAAAATCGTTAACACCTCAAATCAACCACCAACCACAACCACCACCAGTCATCTAAACGTCTCGAAAATACCATTGCCAAGAAATTGAAAGTCACTTCTGGACAAGTATTGCCCACTTTGAAACGTGGCGCTGTCGCTAGATATTTTCCATCCTCAGGTAATCAATGCATATTTTATTTTATTTTCTATACACTTACTTTCTATATATTTCTTTAATATTCACAAGTATTAAGTAATCATAGCTAACATAATTATAAACTAAATCTCTAAATACATGAGAACATGCCTTAAAGAAAACTCATCACCTTACGATTCTTAATCAACTTAGCCGTAACAACCGCCACTCTTTCCTATCATCCATTTCTTGCATAAGTCTCGTAAAAGTTAACGTAGAAAGTAGAAACTGGTCATTTCTCATTTTCAACTAGTTTCTAAACATCAATTAATTAAATGCTTTGACCTGAATACAAGAGAAAGTGAAGCAAAACTATGGTAATTAACTACAAAAAATCAGTTAAAAAATTGTCAGCTTGAAATATTTTCCTTTTATTCAAGTACATATTATATATACATTATTATATATATTATAGAACTAGGAGCACTGAGAACGCAGCCCATCGGTTCGCACAAAGTAACATTTATCTGTTTTACAAAAATTGACACATTAACGAGTGTAACGAGTCACTCAAAAAGGTTGCCATTAGCAATGTCATTCTAATAAGAACGCGAAAACAATAGTATGTGGCGTTAGCATCCCTATCAGCTGATACGTTTAGGGAAATAAAAAAAAAAATAATACCAAAAACTAGATGTAAAGTTGGCAGAACTGAGGCTTATTTACAATGGAGAAATATGTTTCTGATTACTAAACAATGAACTTTAAATAACATTCTTTTGTAAATAAACTGAGAATGAATACAACGGTCAGCAAGATTTTATAATTTATGCGTATGTATTAAAAATGTAAATATATTTTAGAAAAGCACGTATTTTATATATAATATTGTGTACATGGAAACATATAGGTGGTAAGGTTATATTAAGTTTAGAATATTGCAGTCATAGAAAATATTATATAATTTAAGTTCTTTGATAATTTCTTGCTCGACGATTTAAGAAGAAGCGTAACAATCCACCAGCACATGGGTTACAGTGGAAGTCAAATCGCAGCAAAGACGAATTTCACCATCCGCCATTCTTCTTACCTAATAGGTGATTGTGGATTAATTAGGATTAATTACTTAGCAGTGTTGTGTATATGGATAAGTATCTGGCATCTGCACAACTGGACAATGCTTTCAAGGTTTTCTTATTGTATTATAAATAGGAAAAACCAATAATATGGAACTACAGGTTTCTTTAACAGTGAGGTCCGCTTGATCGTCACCCGGAATATCAAGATCGAAAGGCATCTCAGTTTATTTGATATATATATTTAATATTATATTATGACATACATCACTCAATAAGGGTCCTGTCTGACAACCGCATGGCATTACTCTTGACAGACCTATGCGAATTCTGGACCGTACCAACTTTCAAACGATACGAGTCAAAATTTCATGACATTCTGACAATTACTTTATACAAGCCCAAGCGAAGTCCAAGCAGTAAAAGGGACAATCACAAAAAGTTCAAAGACTGATTTAAATTTATCAATTTTTCGTTGAATTCTTGATTTCTCGCAAATTACTTGATGTTGAAATAGTTTCAATAAGTGTTGTTTAATGGCGTAGTTGTCTGCTCGAAATTTTGTTCAATATTTGGCAGAAGATAAATATGAAGGGCTTAAGGTCAATATAAATGATAAATCTGGCACTTACTATGAAGCATTGCAAATGCTTAAGGTCGGAATAAATTGCTAATGATTCACGCTTGCCCTTATGATCGTGCGATAAACGGCTTTGGATATCCGAAGATTTCTTTGAAAAGAATTCAATCGTTAACTAATAATCATTAATATAGTCCGGTAACACAGTTCTTGTACCAAAATCTCACGCATCAACCCAAAACGATAGAGGTTATCCTTCAACTGGGTAGACTTGAAACGAAACGCGGTTTTTTGCAAGAATCAGCTGCGTTCTTAAGTTCATTTGCCAAAATGATTTTCTATTTATTGTTTCTATCGTCTTCCTTTTAGCATTTCATTAAATCATGGAGAAGAGCTTGCGTCGCGGCTGCTTTAGCACTTGAGAATTTGCCAAGACCAAGAAATTGATTAAAGTTATTTACATTTTTTAGTACCTCATATTTTTCCATTGCTTTCGCATCTTCTGCAGTAGTTATGGAAGCTGCTGAAGCTATTGAAGATTCTATATATTATGTAATGTGTTCGTCCCGAATTTATATCTTGCAATATTTATGATCAGCGATTTTAAAGTGTTTCTTATGCACCCTCAAGTCTGCAAAAGAAGATAAGAATATCGTCAATAATAAAATTCGAGGCCTTTAAGAATCTGATGCATGCACCGACGAAATACTTTCGTAGCATTACAGACACTAAATGTCAATCTTCTGAACTCAAAAAAAATCTATTGGTGTTGTAACGACTGTCTCAGGTATATTTGTCTCCTTCAACAGCGATTTGGAAATGAGTTTTTATTAAATCTATTTAAGGAAAAACCTTTTTGCCATTTAGACGGCCCAAGAAATCGTGCAAATGGGCAAATATATCTATCCCGAATCGTAATCTGCAGTCATCGCATGGTAGCCATTTGTTATTAGGTTTTATAAAGCGTCCTTACGCTACTACTATAGAATGCACAACACATACCTATTTACATCATAAAGTTTATACAATTTTAAATTTCTTAGGAGGGAATACGCTTAGTTTATAATGAACGAAAGGTCTTTCCGTTTTGATGCGGTGGATCACGGAATATTTCACGCAATATCTCAAAGTAAATTTTTATTTTTTTTTTTATCCTATCACGTTCGTGGGTTATTTTTAAAAATGATGTCACTTACTGCGTTGAAAATATCGCTTTCCACAGATTCAACTTACGTATGAAGCTTAGTGGTATCTTGGATAATAAGAAAGCCAGTCTCCTAAAAGGTTATCGCAACGGCGGGAATCACTCATTTCTTCAGTCGCTGGCATCAAAAATTGTTTATAAACTCGCAAAAGCGCATAAGCTCGGAGTCATCAGTGTGGGGAATCAGTTTTTACTTTAATTTAAAATGTGGCTTTTCTTAGCTAGAGCGAACACGTCAATGAAGAAACTACCATTCTATTTATGTATTTTTGCAATACTGGTGTTAACATCCATTTTTTGTTTTTCAACTATAACAATTACTACCAATAACTGAAATAATAGGGTTAGGAACATTTCTCATTTTTCTCTCATAACAATTATTAATTCCCACATATTCATTCTCCTTCAAGAGTAATACAATCAGTCCAACAATTCGCTAGTGTTTCGACGCGTTTCTGATAGAACGATATTTCAGAACCCTAAAAAAAAACGCCTAAATTTCCGCAATTACCTCATCGTTTAATCCAAAAATGTTTCCTTGAGTTTTCTTTTGAAATTTACAAAACAGAAAATAGTCCTCGTAGTCGGTCTTGGAGAATACGATGGGTGGGAACGTAACTCAAGCTTCAGTTCGTACAATTTTGCCATTTAAGCCATTACTTGTCACATGTTCCATCCTGAGTAAATGCGATTACTGCGCGTTGCATCATCTTTATCTTAAGGAATTTTGTATATTTATAATATATTATGTATATATACCAATTATGGTGCAGAGGATATTAAGTTTATTATTGTTTTCTTTATATCATCGATCGGTTTCGAGTCATTTTCTCAATCAATCTAAATTTGTCGCTCTGTCTGTTCATGTACTGTTTTTGGTATTTAACCTAGATGTCGAAAATTTTTTAAATTTTTTTTGGTGATATTTGGTACATTGGCGTGTTTTGGCGCAAGGAAGAACGCTTTAGAAAATGTTTCGGACCGGATCGCTTTTTTGAACACTTCCTAGTACAACGTCTAAATTTCAAAAGTCGTTAGATGAAAAAATATAGAGCATTATGTATTTATGCAAGTGTATTAAACGAAGTGATGTTGAGTAATTAATGGCCGGGTGTGGCTGACTATAATATTTTTACTTGTTCTGTATAATGAAGAAACAAATATTAATGAAAAATCTTTTATATAATATAACTAACTTATGTTACATAAGATTTTTTAATTAGTTTTTCTATTTTAGGATAACAAAAGAATATTGAAAAAAAAGCACATAAAGAAATGAAAATTAAATTTAGCAGCCAACAGGCTGAAAAATTCTTCAACAAATTTATAAAAACAATGCAAATTTCACTTTTCAATTTTATGAAAATATAGTAAAATATATATTAATTTCGTTCTCATTAAAATGCAAATAAATGCTTTGTCATGATAAATGGTTTTATGAGCGTATATGAAAACACTATAATGTTCAAATATATCTAGAAAAATACCAAAGGGCGCTCTAGGAATATTAAACGCGAAAGCAAATCAATCTCTTTCCTATTTTTATTTTTGTTAAGCCGAAGCGCCTCGTACCTGCACTCACAAATAGAAGCAACCTATCAATAGCAAAATAGCGTTTTTACCCACCGTTCATACACTATTTATTAAATCTATAGTTCCATATAGTACAATTTACGAAATAACTTAACATCCAGCGTAAGTCAGCATAATGGTAGATAAAAATAAGTAATACCATTGTAGTGGGCCGCTGCCCATCATTAAATGCTCCCATACATCACCGTATAGTTATTCATATAACGTTTTTTCAATATAAGACGTTTTATGGGAAATGATCGAAAAAATCGTTCTATCTGGACCATGTTCGATAGCGTTCGTGCTTGGGTCAAAACACGTCAGTGTACCAAGTTTCTTTAAAATATCTTAAAAACCGCGACTTGTGGATTGAATAGAAGAAAACAAGGTGGACAAATGGACAAACAAGAAAAATCACTTTCCAAATCGATCGATATGTAATAAAAGGCGGGTCTATCTCAACTCCTTCTGAGTGTTGTGTACATTCGCACAAACTTGCTATACCATATATCTTGTGCCAGCTGCGTAGGGCATGAAAATAGAAATAAGTAATAAATAATAATATATAATAAGTAATTTTAGGCGATAATGGGATTTGTAGTATTATTATTTTTTTTGTTTCATTTAATTAGGTCACTAGGAAATGCAATTCATTATTTCAAAATATGCCTCATATATTGTTCCCAGTTCATTTATTTTAGTTTTTTTTTCTTATTATAAAACACTTGCACATATGTATAGCTATACATTTTTCCGCACTCGTCTTCTTCCTTTTATTTCCCATTCTTGTCTTGGCCCTAGAATCACCCATATCTTATGCATATATATATACACAAGAGTTTTAGCTAAATATCACACAGCTTCTTCTTCTTTTTTTTTTGTATAGGAAGGGATGTAGGTGGATAGATGTAATTAAAATAAAAAATAAACCTATATATAATAAACATAACGGAAAGAAATGAAAAGAAAGGAAAAAATTGTGGTTATATTTGTAGATGAACGCATTATTGAATATGATATTGATTCGTTGCTGTATGAGGCGCGTTCACCATTCCAAAAAATCCAGATTATGCACTCAAAGACATTGGGCAACATGTTAATATTGGACGAATTGCAAAGTAAGTGGATTGCACAAGTAATTCAATGAATAAATTTGATTACAAATGTTCGTTTCGTATATTTGTTGTAGATATTGCTGAATCAGATTTAATTTACACTGAAACATTGATGGGACGTGGCAATGAGAATTATGAAGGTAAGGAGATCTGCATTCTGGGAGGTGGAGACGGTGCTTTGCTATATGAGTTACTGAAAGAGAATCCTAAACATGTGGTCATGTTGGAAATTGATGAATTGGTTATGCAAGCGTGCAACAAATACTTGAACAGTATCTGCGGTGATGTGCTAGAGAAACGTAAGGGCGATAATTACGAAATTATTGTGGGCGATTGCGTGGAATATATGAAAAAATTCATATCAGAGGGACGAAAATTTGATTACGTGTTTGGTGATTTGACGGATATACCTATATCAGGTGCACCAATTGGTGAATGCTGGGATTTCATACGTACCATACTTGAACATTCGTTCCACATTCTAAAATCGGATGGTAAATATTTAACCCACGGTAATGGCACTAGTTGCGTTGAATCACTAGAATTATTTGAAGAGCAGCTACGTTTACTAAAACCGAAGGTGAAATTTACAACTTCCAAAGCATTTGTACCATCGTTTATGGAAGAATGGCTCTTCTATCAGGTCTCTTTAGCTTGACGAGTTCAATCTATTTCTAAGGAATTTAATTGCCAGCGACGACTACATTTAACTTATACACAAAGTAAATCTACGGAAGTAACATTAACTAATATTGACGCGGCTTTCCCTCTAGCGAAACTTGTTTGCGACATTGAACATAGACGCTTCCTTTATCATAGCTCAATATCCTAGTCTGGTTTACTAATATGCCTACCATCTGCTCATCAATATCATTTAACCGTTGATTTTATAGTATATGAAACCTCATTCAGGTGATAAACATTCATACCAAATATTTAACGAGTTCATCACCCAAAATACAAGACGAGTAAAATGTTTAGTTTAAGATTTTGTTTGATTATGTATCAATTTTAGTATCCTTATAACTACCATCTAAGAATAGAAGTATACTAAGTTCGTCCTTCTGTGTGTAACAACTACGAAAATACGCATCAGAGGCCCAATAAAGTATGTACATATCCTAATTAGCGTAAGATTTTGATTCCCCTCCGTCTGCCATTGGGAAGCCAATATGCACTCCTGCATATGGCCACATAAAAAATTTATATATAGGCGCTATTCTCTTACAGCAACTTTCATAATGAACAGAAAAACTAGAACGTACCATTCAAAGCAGAAATTAACCTAAAACTTGGTACGAACACTTGCGAAGACACGGCAAACTTTAGTTAAACAATGGCCTTAATCCGCTTACAAGGCCCTCCCGGGAACCCAAAATAGACAAAACACGATAATTTAAAGCAGTATTTGGCCGCAACACGTGATATTAATCCAAAATCTGATACAAAATATTCCCTAGAATAAGTTGGTCCCGCTCGATCAGCTAAACGTCCCCGTTTTTAATAAATCCAACTCAGTTATAATGGATAAGTTTAAAGAAGTGAAATCAAAGATTCGCTCTAAGACTATTATACATTTTTAATTTCTTTTAAGTTTAAATAATTTGAATTTTTTTCGTTTACGATTAAGAAATGGCTTATTTTAACTATAAATCAGACAAACCTAAGATTGCATCTAGTACGGAATAGGTCAGAACCGCCTTAAATAGGTTAGGTTTTCGAAAATTGTAGTTACTATTAATCTTAAGGAAGAGAAAAATTCTACAACATAATATATTTACAATAGAAAATGAACTAAACAAGGACGTGCGATGCAATATAATCTGAAGAATAATGTACTTAGGAAATAAGCATAAGAATAATACAATGCGAACAAGTATAAGGAAAAAAAAAAATAGCTAAATTTAATGCTATCACGCCATCTGCAGTAGTTGCTCTCTTGTTTTTCTTCTTCTTCTTCTTTCTTTTGTAAGATCAGGAACGGGTTTACCAACGCTGCCTAAAGCAAGAATAATAATTTTGGAATCATTCATAGCATACCCAAAATGTCGATCAAGATCCAATTATTATTATTATTGTAATAAATTTAGACCAAAAGAATAAATTCTAGGACTAAAGGTGGAACAAGCACTAGCAACTAAGACAAAATTTTGTCATTCATAAAATATATGCTCAATCGTGAGATGTTGTCCACAATCGCATATCGAAGGAGTGGAATTCTTAAGGATCCATTGATGTGTTGCAATAGTATGCCTAAGTCGAATTCTTGCAAATGTTTCGATCTTGATTTGCTCTACGTTGATGGGGTATAGATATGGAACGAGGTTAGATTTAACAAGCAAGTAGTATAGATGATAGTACTGTCGATTTTTTTTTCGTCAGTTTTCTCTTCAATTTTTTTTCTAATTAACTTTTGAAGGTCAAACTTTTTCATTATGTAGTCCATAAAGGTGCGGAAGATGCATCCAAAGTCTTGGAACCCAAAAAATTTTAATTTTTTCTTCGTCCGCGGCGTTGGTGTTTCTTATTTTGTTAGTAGTTTTCCACTTGAAGTGTGAGTGAAAACGTAAGTCCCAAAACCTCGACTGTTTGCACATTTTGAACCGATAAATTATTTATATACATATTCCCACTCTCCGCATCACATACGCGTTTTCTACAAATATGGAACTTTCTTGATTTCTGTATCGAGATTGGTGCCCCTGAACAGTTAGCCCAATTTCTTCTTTAGTTAGAACATAAACATAATCGGCATATAGACAATATTTAGTTTGTTGGAATGTGGCAAAGCGTCCTACTTATTTCATTAAATGCAACTTGAAGAAGTGTAACACATCGAAGAATTTCATTTACCAGAGAAAAAGATTTTGCAAGTAACTAACTATTGACTATAACTTTGAACCGCCTGTGCGACGTGAAAGATTTGATTTCCATGGTTTCGAAATGTTTAAGATAACATGTGGACCGATTCTGGCAAAAGACTTTTCAAAGTCGATTCAAAGAATTGTAACATAATTTCTTTCAGAGATTGCTTTCGGTGTAAAATGGTCAGTGTGTGGTTGAGCATCAAGACAGCTTCTGCCTGATTTAAATCCAGCTTCTTGCTTTCTAATTAAATTTTTAGACTCAAGAAACCAAGATATTTCGGAGGCCACAATTTTCTCCAAATGGATGGCGAAAAGATTCACCGGATGCCACAGAAAATTTCTTATTTTTTGGAATGGAAAAGATTATCGCAAGTTTCAATGGATGGGAAATATTAGCGGTAGAAACGATTGAGTTATATAGATCAATTAATTTACGCTTACTTGGAACTGACAGTATTTTGATCATTTCGTATGAACTACGATCCAAGTCTGGCGTTTTCCCTTTTACCTTGGTGAGACAGCTCTTAAGTGCTAATGCGAATATAGGTTTTTCTAGAAAAGTAGCACATCCGTCAATAGGATGAGTATTGGACAAAGTCGCTGGAGTTTCCTTATTTTCAATGAAGCATCGGAAGAAATTGCAGCTAGACGAGCATTCAGCCCATACTTCTCCGAAGTGGTTAAGAATCTTCTGTGCTTCGATTAACGTCCCATTTGGAGTGTAGATGGCAGTAATATGATTGCACTATGGAGTGCTCGTTACTTTATTTACTCTGTGCCATAGCACTCTCGCTGAAGTATTCCTTCGAATTGTTTTGGAATATCGTTCAATGCTGATAGCCTTCGATTTCCTTAGTTCTCTCCAAAACTGAGCATCGGCTTTTTTGTATAATAAGAAATTTGTATCATCACGATTTCCTTCGAGAAGATGCTATAAGTCCGGTTTGGCTCGCCTTAAGGTTAGGTTGTGACTCTACAAAGTCAGGGATGTACCTTTAATATGATTCTTAGATTGAGATATGGGGAGATGTGCAGCAGTGCAATCAAGATGTTGCGAGAATCGTTGCACTATTACTTCACAATTAGTCAACTAGCATTTACTAAAATTGCTACATCAGTCTCAATGAATAGTTATAGCAATAAACACACCAACCGGAAAAGTTCGTCAAAAGGTCGTGTTGTCTACTTTTCGCTATGACCACCTCAGCTCAACTATGCCACGCAATAGAGGCGTGGAAATACCCTCAAGAATCGATTGTAATACATTTCTTCAATAATATTGCTTTGTCAGGGTTATTCTCCATTGAACTGAACTGCGTAAATGATTGAAGTAAATTACCTTCCATCATATTGCCTTCAGATCACGGTCTTTTAAGATGGATATCCCGTGTCTCATCTAATACTTGTTATTAGGTCTTCTGATCCTTTTTGAAAGAGAAATAGTTTTACTTTCGGAGATCCAGGCTAATTTTCTGAACAATAATATTTGCGTACCTTAAATGTTCGTGAAATAGTTTCTTATCAAATCTAATTGGTGAACTTTTTTTATTTTAGATAGTTTTTTAGTAAATTCCTTCTTTGTTAAATTTTCGTTGCGATAAATAAAAAATATATACACTTTTCACGTTAGCGCTTACAAGAAAATTATTGACTGCAACTTATTTTCCATAAGGCCCCTTAAGGATGCTTTATAGAGACCGCATTAACAGTACATTCGTACATTCTTGATTAACGAAAGATTGTAAATCGATTGTAGCCCTGCACGATTCTCGTCCTTTATTGGTATATATTATATAAAAAAATTTTTTCGAATTAAAATCACAGAAAGTTATTCTAGAGAAATAGAAAAATCAATAATAAATGAAGTGCGATTACCTGGACCGTTGGTAGTAAATGAAAATAATAGGCCTAAATCATTAACAGGCACTTGAGCTTTGGTTGTCTATTGTACGGCGTCGGCGATCGAACATTGTCCTTCGCGAACAAGGCTGAACGTATGACGGAATTGATATATCCTTGGCTGGATTCAAGAATCGTCAAGGGCTGCTACGTTGTTACTCGAATGGTGAAAGCGAATACATTTTTTTATTAATTTCTGATACTAGAATAAAACCATCACTATCGTAATCCTTAAGGTAATACTTCGCTGCCGACTCCGACGTGGGCGTTTGGCATAAATCAACTTATGGACTTATGGCACTTTAACGACTGGGCCTTAAACTACATGATAGTGTAGTGTTTGTGATAAAGCCATAGTTGATATAATATGATGAATATAGCTAGGTCCACTTGTCCCCTCAGTTATAGAACGTAAGGTTTCTTTCGTTTGCGTTTGTAACAATTGTTTAGTTGCGAAATCCCCGCTATGGCAAGCACGTTCCAACGGTTATTCTTTCTTATACTTATTTGCCTTTAAAAGAAAGGAAGATGCATTCTAGATATTATTAAGTCCTTGAATATGCAAGTCTGCTAATGCGGTTGTTACCAGTTGCTTCAGCTTCTAAAAAATGGTGCTATGCGCTATGTCTTGATATCCAATCGTTTCCACCAGAGCTGTAACCAAAAGTTATACATTGGAGCTTGATTGCGACGATTCGAGACTTAATATCTTTTACGTTGAACTTTGAAAGTTTTGAAAGTTAATACAATGCTGCTAATTGAATGAATGAGACAATGAGATCGAGAAAAAGCAGCAACTCTTTACCTGGGTAACAGAGAAGACAGTCGTCGAAACCGCTATGGCAATATCGTAAAAGAACATTTCAGAACTATTGATCTGTCCCAAACACAAGCAGTGTTACGTCCTACATCCGCGGAGAGAAGTGATACTGATATGTTTGCGCTAATTAATTGATCTAAGTGGATCATGAATTTTGAATTAGTCATTAAATGACGGGCTGGAATCAATGAATTTTCTTTCGTAAAATTGTAGCCTTTTCAAGAAAACTGAACACCTTACTCGTTAATCTTGAAAGTAGAGTGACCTCTCTCGCGAAAACGGTTACCTCAAACTTTATCGGTTGCTTGTTGTACAGCGCTTTCTTTGCTGGGCTTACTTATGAACGAGCCTTATTTGAATCTAGTAGTTGCCGCTCACATATCCAATGAGGCGAAAAGCTTATATTGAAGACAAATTTAGTTTGAAAATTTGAAAACAAACAGCCAGGTTTTCTCTTACTCTTCGTTTTCAATAAAGTTCGACGCATGATCATCTTGCTTAAAGCGGGAAAAAAAATAAAAGTAACTTATCTAACTATCTATTGTGTTATAATAAATTTTTGGCCATTGTGATCAGATGAAAGATATATATTCTGAACTTAAGATGTAATCTTAGCTAATTAAAGGTAACTTCTCAATGTACTTCTCGTTAATGTTATTCACACAATAAGAACTCTTTTTCCTCTTCTTATTTTACTTTCAATGAGGCATATATTCTACATCTTAGTTACTTTAGTATATAATATATATTTATGGGAATGACAAGAGAACTTTATAAGGGTTCTCTTCGGTTCGCCTTCTTAAACTAAAATGAAGTCTCTATTTCTATCAATGCAAATTTTTGTATGCCTTTGATGTGCTTTTTCAAATCATAAATTCACAATTTGTCTACATACATATGCATACACGTACATCATATAAATGCAGTTTTTGTTGTACTTTTCCAAATAATTTTTCTTGCTTGAAGCAATTCTATATAAAACTTGTTTGTAATAGATAAGTAATTTATTTGATGTTCATAAAAGAAATACATAAAAAAGTTAATGAATACCAGGAAGTATAATTATTTATATATAGTACTAAACATAAAAAACAAAATATTACAAAAAATAATTAAATAAATAATGTGTATATATACGATATACACATATATAGTCGTACGCAAACTACAAAGAACAATAGAAATGATGTTTAATTTCTTTAAGAAGATTCACCCATTTGTAAGTCTGCTCGTGGACCAGAATAACCAGAAATTGATAGGAGTGCAGCAAAACCATCGCATCGCTTCTCATAGCAATGTCTATTGCTGTTACGTATATGTTAGAAATGAACTGTGTTATCTTAATTATTTGTCGAATCACCCACACCGATTTGCCGACCCATGTTCGACGCAATCTGTATATGGCTGTTCTAAAAATTGTTGCAAGATTCTTTACTCGATTGGTATTTCATTATTATTATCAATAAAAATAACTTTAAGTTGCTTAAAATAACGTGTAATGATGAAACAAGCATAGCAACAAGGTTGCAATATACACGGAAACGTTATTTAAATTGCAATTTAGTTACGAACTGCAATTGCAAGCGAGAATACAGGAGCCTGTTTATAGCCGCCGTTTTCGAATAAAGTCGAGCGTAATTTGTGTGTTAAGATTTAAAACTGTCGACTCACGTGCATTCTGACTGAGAAACCAATGGACCAACACGTTAAAAAATGGATATAATCCGCTCACGGAAGTCATGACAACTGACAAACTGAAATCATTGGAAAATTCAGTACATTTTCATCCATAATTTACGATCGTTTGCATATCTGTATAAAAATAAACAAGTAGGAGCATTATAGTCGGGGAAGGTCGACCATTAGAGATAGCCCAGATCACTTTGCTTAGTACAGTTATTCACTCGTTTTGGTAATAATACACTAAAAATTTCTTGTTATTTTCAAAGGCACAAAAGACCATATGGCGTAATCCAAATTTACTATTTTTCAGTTACAGTTATATAAAGTAAAAAAGTTAAACCATTTTCAATAGTGTGCATCCTTGCGTCAAAACACGTCAGTTTACCAAATTTCATCACAATATCTCAAAAATTGCGACTTGTAGATTGAATGCATGGCCAGAAATCGGACGTACATACAAGCTTTGATCGATCCAAACGAACTTAATATACCTTGTACTAGAAGTGGTGTAGGGTATAAATAAGCGAAAATATTTAGTAGACACATCGAGCCAAATTTTCGAATCTTATTCGAAGACTTTTAGTAAAAGCAGGTATATACAGAACTCTGGTTGCTCTACTCTTAAGCAATTATTACAAAATCTATAATAAAAATCTTCGCTGAAAAATTCGATATTTTATATGTATATAAAATATTCCTTAATGCATTAAGCACGAACATCTTACGTAGTGTTAAAACCATGTGAAAAAAGATTGTGTTTGAAAGTAAACGAGAAACATTTAATATATTTTTGTCTGCTCCAAACAAAAAAATTGTGTACTTCAGTAGAAAGACGCCCCGTGGTTATAATCTTATTGGAAGACTGAGCCGTAATTGCGGGTCAGTGTTCGGCTGAACTGCTTAACCTCTTGACGCCTTTAGGTACATATGTTTTTTTTTTCATATATCACTATTTAGATTTGATAATAAACTCAATCATCATTATAAAGTCTGTCAATAAGAAAAACATATATCCTTTGGTCTGACTACTATGCTATCGGTACTCAGGGTGTACAGTTAGGAAAATGAAAGTAGAGCAAAAAGAAATTATCCCTGAAGAGGTTAAATTTGTATGCCTCATGGTATTTACCTTTTCCGCTCATGGAGTATGCCTATGTTTTCGTTACAAAAACTTATTCTTCTTATATTAACTATGACCCATAGCCACAATCAACTATGAGCCTAGTCTGTATGCGGAAATAGGGACGTAGAATAGAATTGTTCAGTTACCGCAATTTTTGCAACAACAGCAGAGAAATTAATGGGCAGATAGATAAGACCGTTTTAGAACTTATAGAGACTATGATCCAATTTTCTAGGTAACACAAATTGATGGATTCAACAACGAAGCTTGCTTTTTTGGTGTTTTTATTGGAAGTTTAAATATTTCTTAAAAATTATGGAATTATGACACAACACTTTATTGAATCGATTTTTACGTAAAAACATAAATGTACATTTATATGTGCAATTAGTTTGTGAAGTTATCATGAACGCATTACTTTTGACATTAAAAAATATTTCGCGAAAAGCTATCGTTTTTTAACTATTGTAGCGTTTTTTTGTTTTCAGTGTATAAAAATTAAATATTAGGATACTCATGCAAATAATTCAGTATAAGCATATGACGTGTATAGTTTTCAGTCGCAATGACAACTTAAGTACAAAATTAAATCAAATTAAATTGATTTTGAAGCAGTAAAAATCTATTATATAAATTAATTTAATTTTCTTGGTCGTTTGTGTAAATTTTAGAATGTTCCAGTATATCGGTATTTCGTATCGGCTCCAAATCAGTATCGGCTATAATTTCAGCCAACCATTGTTCGATTTGTACAGGATGAAAAACATCCTCATCGCCACCGTTCTGGGCCTCTAAAATGATTCGTAAATTTTCGAAATTTTTCAAAATAAAGCGTTTGCGTTGAGGCATTTCAGAGTTTAGGTAGTCCTCTAAAGGCACGTGTAAATGTACGTTATCAGCTGTTACGCCATCAGAAGGTTGTTCCTTTTCGGTCTTTGCTGCTGTTGCTGCAGTAGCATTTAAACATTTAGTGCGCCCCTTCGGATTTTGTTGCATAGTTTTTTTAATTTCATTCAGCAAACGATTGTAAAATTCACAGTTAACTTCAGCTGACGAAGAGTCCTGAAAATCCCCGTCGTGCTTATCTATATGTGGTGTTTTTTCATTTTTATACGTCTTTTTGGATTTTTGCTTATTTAAGTAATTTGACATACTCGCCGGTGTGGTATTATCACTGGTGCTTGTAGTAACGGTGGTCTGCATACTGCTGTTACACTCCGTAGAGCCGCTAGTTGTAACCATTATGGATTCTAACAAAGATTTAGGTTTCGATCCGGTTTTAGTTTGTATTAGATTAGAGCTTGAAGACCCTATTGAGACGTTGCTTTCATGTGCTTTACTTAAATCTGGGTTTAAATGCAAATCATGCACATGATGTCTTAGCGGTATTTGTGCTTTTATGTTATCCTCGGTGGTGCAATTGATTGTTAGCGAAGCAATGTTTCGCAAATTAATAACTCCATTACAGTTATTTATGGTGATCTCTGATTTCATATGCCTATTTTTTGCCATTTGAGTTTGCGAGTACTTGTGATTGACATCTGGCATACCATCAACGCAGCTCTCATTGCTTCTTGAAAGGCTCGATACAGCTTCGGCTATAGAAGATTCTACTTCATCGTCTAATTCCTCCAAATTTAGAGGTGGCACCACCGTCTCTCGTCTCGTTTTAGCCTTTCTAATTAATTCTTTGGCTTCGTTCAACGTTATATTAACTATTGAATTATTCATCCTTTTCGCATTGTGCGCCATTATAGATTTATGACTTGAAAAGTCTATCAATACTGACTCATCATCATTATATTCTTTCGCTTTTCCATCGACTTCTTCCGCATTCAAATCTTTGAACATAGTTTCATGGTCATCTATAGGCTCTATGTAGTCTTCATTTTTTAAATATAGATCCTGTAATGCCAGATTAATATTGGTTAAATGATAACGCCCAAAATTGCGAATAGTTGTCAGCAGTTCCTTTTCATTATCGCATACAAATTGTATATCGATTACATTCGATGTTGTTACTGCTGTTCCTAGTTGTTGTTGTTTATAGGTACGGTTTATAACATCCAATTGTCTTAGCAACAGCTTTTCACGCATCATCAATGCAGACTTTAATTCGGCAAATTTCTCTTCAACGCTTTGTTTAATCTATTTGAGATGGACTTTAAAACTGAAAATTCCAAAATTCAATCAGATAACTTACCCGGTTTATCTCAGAAGGCGCCATAATCTTTTCTTTGATGAAATCTTCTTCTGTATGAATTCCTACAACTAGATTATTTTCCAGTTACTTGTGTTAAAAATTTCTACTACATTTCCTGTCTGTTGTCTTCGGGTTAAGTCTCCTTGTTTTGACGAAATTTATATTCCACGCACAAAAATTCCCAATTCTGATTCTGATTCAGTTGGCAGCTGAAATCCAGAACATTTCCCTTGATTAAGTCAATACAAATATTAGAGTGCGTTAACATACCTCCAATTGAAGGCTGCGTTCTACTTTCCGTTTGTATTTAATCAGCTGAGTATCTAAGTTGTTGCCATTTGTATTCGTTTTCACTAAGAAATCGAAAATATAAAACCAAGGGATCGAAACACAATGAAGTTTCGTTTATATTAATCACAACTGAAGTGATTACGGGGCTAACACAATGTGAAGTAATTTCTTATTTTCGGGTTGTGATTTCAATTTTGCCGACTTTTTGCCAATTTTTATAGGAATTGACAAATCATGTGATGTTGCATATATAATTACAAAAAGAAATAAAACGAATTTCTTTTAAATCTTATAATCACTTATCTAATTTATGTTTATCTTACATTAATGTACTGTTTTTATATTATGTGGGTGCCATGCGTATTATTTCGTAAGAAAAGAAAGCAAAAAACAATAAAGACCACTTTGGAAAAATATCTTGAAAATCCTTTACTATTATTAATTTTTCCATTATTTGGAAATCGACCTTTAATATAATACACTTTAATAAAACAATCCTACAAACATATTTTAAAATAAAAATTAATCGCGTTTGTTGTTTTTTTGCTTCCTGGAAAATAATGTGTATTGTAAATTGAAATTCCGTACAATATAACGTAAAAAGGGGTTAAAAAAAAGGAAAATAATATATAAAGTTAGACAAATAAGTTTGAAAATTTGAAATAAGTGGTTTTTCTTTTTCATCTAGCTTTTGTTTTTTGTTTTATACCAAAACCATAGGATTTGTCAATTCCTACTCAGGCTCATAAAATGTTCAATAATTTTTCGGTACGCATAGCGCTTTGGCACAATGGTGCATTATACTTTGCCGACTTTTTAGGAGGCTCTGTAGGAACTAGTCAATCATATGCGTTTGCCTGTATATACACAAACACGACAGAAATAAAAAAATCCACAAGAAATTCCGAAATTATATATCTAATTTATATTTAATTTGTAGTAATTTAAACCTTTTTTGTGTTGTAACTTTTAAAATTTCAGTTTATAGAAACAAACATATTAGTTTGTAAAAAATGAAAAACAAGCAATAAAGGCGTTTGTCATATCAAAAAATTTAATCAATTTTATTTGCTTTGTTTTACTGTGTCAGTGAAGTCCGCCTCCATTCTCCTTTTTGTAATCTAATTTTTCTTCATTCTTTATTTCATTAATTAATCGAAGATGTTGTTTGCTTTTAGATTAATTTTGTTATTGTTGTTTTTCACATATCTCTTTTTTACATTTAGGTTGATTTTCTTAGTTTTGCCTTCCAAGTCATGTATTTTTGTTTATATTTACATCAATTTCCCTAGTTTTTCTTGTCGGGTAATACGGTAACGCGATTTCTCATTGTGTTTACTATTTGGGATTTATTACTAAAGAAGTCATTATTTAGTTGTTACATTATTTTCCATATGTTCAATTTTTATTCTCAGATTAAAGAACGAAGAGAAGTTTACTTAAGTCACCCTACAAAGCTATACATTGTTGTGTTTGAAAACTAATAAAAAATATTTTCGACTTCAAATTACTTTACAAAAGTTGTTCCTTTTTAAGTATGGAGCGTACGTCTTAAGAAAGATCCTTTTTCTACAAGTGTACTTTACAAGAAGTGTTTTCTTGTTCACGTAGCTAAATTTTTAAACACGTAATTCTCTTTTTACACGAATTTTTTTTACACGAATACGAGTTCAAAACAAACAAATTTCTTTTTTTACACGAATTATTTTGTTTTAACACGATTTTATATATACGAATTTCAGATATAATTCCGTTTTTCCAAAGTAGAAGTTATTTTTTATAAAATATTTAATGAATTAAAATGTGTAAGCACAAAATAAATTAAGTGAACTCTAACAAGAACTTTTTAATATTGTTTGCACCTAATCCTCTTTTTACACGAATTTTTTGAGAAGGTATCTACCGCGTAAAAAGAGAATTAGGTGTACTTTTGAATAAATCAAGCAATCTTAACGTTAATATTGCGGTTTTCTGTCAAGACGTTAAATTGACATGACCGATCGCTATTGTGCAATTGCGTTTTGATCTCAATTTCAATTTTTAATTTATGTGAATTACTGCAGTCGAGAAAATTTTTATTTTATATATCCGCAGAAAAATATTTTACGGTAAAGTAAAAATTATTAGTGAAAACTCCATATCTGAAACTATTTTAATTGCAGGTCCCAGCGTCTATGAACGGGGTTAGTTCATTGCGAATTCTTCTTCCTTTTGAGCAATTTTCCGCTTTCCTAATTATCAACAAACATAACAGCTCTCATGAAAAGAGACCATTATTCATATTGTTCCGAAATTCGCTTTTCTCGATACTGTCCGTATCCCTAAATCATGGATATTCTTTTTAAGAGAAATACACTTATACCATTCCACTTCAAGTCTCTTTATTTACAATCAATTTCTTTAAGGATAGGATTTTTTTACATTTTTACTTTGGCAATACTCTCGACTTCTCCACTCTAATATTCTTTTTCAACTTCCGACTGACTCTGCCTTCCGCAAATAGTCTATTTACATACATTTTTACAAGCATATTAGTATTACCTAAGTTCATGGTTTAATTTTTAATCCGTTAACCTGCTTTTCTGTTAATTGTTTTCCTCGACCGGCAGCTGCATGACGCGTCGCAAATGTGCACTTGGGTTTTTCCCTGTCTGCATTTCAACATTTTTTCTTATCGAATGCATTAAAAAATTTTCGCAAAATGATCAACCATAGGCAAATTGGCATTTCCTTAAAATTTATTTTCTGTCACTGTTTCACATGTATTAAGTTTCGTATTTTAATATGAATATAATGAAATAGAGTTAAGAAAAAATATCGACGTATGAATTGGGTGCAGTTGATCGCATATTTGCTTTTTACCAAGAAAGTAATGTTGAAAATAACGAAAATGGATCCAAATCACTTTCAGAATCATTTTATCAATCGAAGCATTTATGTCCATCTGTCCGTCTTGTTTTATTGCGTTCAAGCTACGAGCCGCAGTTTTTGAGATACTTTGAAGAAGTTTGCTTTCCCATGAAACTTCCTTTTTCGAAACGTCATTGGGTGAATAATTTTATGGTGGTAGAGGGTACTTAGCGATCAGTCACAGTCCACTACAGTGTTTTGACTTGTTAGACCTTATACGATCTATAGTGCAAGGGTATATTAAGTTTGCACGAACATACGTCTTGTCTTCTGCAGGACGCAGTTTTTGACATATTTTGACAAAATTTGGTGCCATGACGTGTTTTGGCCTTAGGACTGACGCTATTCACAATAGTTTGGATCGTTACATCGTTTTGACCACTCCTCATATAACACCTTATTTTGAAAAGTCCTTACATGAATAAGTATACTGTAGTACAGGGGCCACTATTCAATCACACATACATTCTAACCACAATACATTTTGCTTATAACGAAATGATTTATAATTTGAATTATTTACATATGCATTTAATGTAATTTATACTTACATTCTACATGCAATCAAGTTAATTATAATTTCAATTATTTGCATTCAATGCAATTGTTATTGCTATACTTAAATTCTTACAATGAATGTATACAATATATATGTATATATGTACTTATGTACCCAAATACCTGAAAATTAAAAATGTGGTCTGAAGTAGTTTTTTTTTTATTTGTATTTCCAATAAATAAATAAATAATATTATGAAATACTTTCTTATTTCTATGAAAGGTGAGATATATGATGGTTACATCATACACCACAATTGAATTTTCAGGTACAACGCAATGTACAACAAGTAAGAAAATTAAATTCGCACGGAGCCGAATATTTTATACCCATCACCCATCACATTTACCCCAAAATAAGACAGAAGAGGTAAGAAAACAAAATTCTCATGCTCTATAATATGGAGTGGGCGCAGTTGACTTCTATTTTCAAAATAAAAGTTTGTCGTAAAGACACGTGGACGTTGTATGCGTGTCCTTTATAAAGCTTACGTCAATTCCAAATTCTTTTGCAAATTTTTAGGCGATATCTTCATTTTCATTAACGGAAGAATGTTTACCACAAATACTACAAAGTTACGCAAACGTACAGATGGACAGACGAACAGGCGGACATATTTAGGTGCATTCAAGATTTGTAACTGACCAAGAATTTGTATATTTTAGGGTTTTTTAAAGCTAATTTCTACAGCATCGCTCATAGAGTATGCGTTCAAATTTTTGTACTTTTAATTGCTATAAGTAATGAGCAAAAACCACCAACCTGCCGGCAAGAATATGCAATGTTTCCGCTCAATTGGAAGTCGATACCTTCATTTTTGCGGCCAGGAGAATGTTTACAACAGATATTGCACAGACGGACAGACAGACATGCTAAAATCGATTGAATTGATGCTGATCAGGAATATATATACTACGTGGGGTCTACGATTATTCCTTATGGTTGTTACAAATGTGTTGATAAAATGATTATACCCCTCATCCTTCGATGATAGGCATAAAAATACACTATACAGCATATACTTATATATGTTATATACTTTTTATTGAGATGGCGGGTGTTAACATGAGCAAACTTGGTGAGCATTCCTTGCGTTAAAAAATTGGCAAATCATTTCAGCAGCCGTTAGCCTTCATAGAATATGTCTTCAAAGCATTTCTCCCTATATTAATAAGTAAGAGTAACTATATTCGGTTTCCTGAGAGACGCGGCTTTGTAATTCAACACACATTTTACAGCTTATAGAGCTTTCTAGAGATCAATAGCACATAAAATCTGCCAGTAAGGTTAACAGGTAAAAATCACACTTTTTAAAGAGTTAAAATATGTTATATAATAAGGTGCAATAAATTGCAGTGATTTACATTCGTACTTTATTTGTGCGTTTAGCTAAAACTTCAAAGCCATTTTAATTTTGTTTAATTCCAAAATTTCACTAAATTTATATTTGAGTATTGCAAATACTATGACGATGAATCTATGAAAATTGTATTTATGCGAATATACTTGATATTTACAACGATATAAACGTTGCACTTGCATTACTTCCGTTCAACTTTACTTTTCCTTTGAATTTTCAGCACAGAGTTTCATCTTATTTCAATGTTGTTTTACTTGAACTACTTTTCTTTGCAGCGCTGGGATCAGAGCGCTAAAATTTA
Source organism: Glossina morsitans morsitans (assembly GCA_001077435.1). Taxonomy (NCBI): domain Eukaryota; kingdom Metazoa; phylum Arthropoda; class Insecta; order Diptera; family Glossinidae; genus Glossina; species Glossina morsitans. The sequence goes on from CCAG010006156.1 coordinate 58,528, forward strand.
AAAATACGATTTCAATCGTACATTGCAAAAACGGATTTAAAGCTGTAAACATGTGCATGTTCGGTGGGAACACCGCCGAAAACGACTAGAAGAGGTAAATTAAATATATATATATATATGTGATCACCGCGAAGTGACGCACGCCGGAATGTTTCGGGCAGTCCTAGGTGGCGCGTAAGTCCACCCCGAGGTGACGAAATGATAAATGCACAAAACAAAGCAAGCATCTTCTTGTGCTTCCCTTATCTGCTTGTCCCGGAGCAGAGATCCGATTGATCGGATTGAATTACAGCGTTTGGACCGTGAGAGGGCCATGGCTAAGGAGCATAGTTGTCCTGCTGTCTTACTTGCGCAGAACCGTAGAACGTGTAAAAACATGTGTAATAGCATACCTGAAAAACAGAAATCAAATATGAAATAGAATACATTTTTTAGGCAGAAACTTACATTATTGTATATTGTTATTATCGGCTTGAACAATATCTATCCTTTCTCTTAGTTTTCTGTAAACAGCTGTGAATAATTTATAGTTGCAAAAATTAGTATAATCTTTAATATTGGCAGTTATTTTTCGGATATGAAAAGTTTAATTCTGGTTCTATGTTCAGAGAAAAATCTGTTGCCGTTTGATAATATCGATAGTAGTCTGATTCTGGTATCCAATAAAATAAAATAATGTTATGTAAAATTTCATCAATTTTAGTTTTACTATATGTATGATTTTAAATTTGCGATGAGAGCGAAGGTAGTAAATAATATAAGGGTTTAAGAAAATTCAGGGTCGTATTTTAACACAATTTTTTATTTATAATGTATTTTTATATATATTTTCTCAAATGTATTATATATTTTTTGCATATTTTATAGAAAATTATACATAAAATTATTTGGCACTGATTTTTGTTTTTAACTGTGACATTTTTAATTTCGATTTTTCGTATGTTTTTTCGGCTTAATAGCAGAAATATAGAGAAGTCTAATCATTTTTTCTTCTGTAATGCATATATACATTAATGCTTAAAATATAAGAAAAATAAAAATATTGATAATGATATAAAACAAAAAAAATTTAAAAATTTACTAAACAAG
>CCAG010006157.1:0-10386 GCA_001077435.1 Glossina morsitans morsitans
ATATATAAATATATATATATATATATATATATATATATATATATATATATATATATATATATATATATATATATATTTATAGGTAGACATTCGAATTAAATAGAGGATTGATCGAAGGATCAACAGAGGTGTTAATCTAATTTAAAGTTGCACTTTGATCGAGCATATATAAGGTACTTCTTTACCTCTCACCCAATTTGTATGCGAACAATCTCGTCGTTGTAGGTATAAAAAGTTTGAAGTGAACATTGATCACTTGTATGTGATCACATGTATTTGGCTTTACCACGTCAAAGGTACTTAAGTTAACACTGAACGTATCTTTCTTTTTATTGGAAGACTATATGTGTTAAGTACTGCTTTGCGTTAAGAAGAAATATCTTGGTTTATATTTTATTATACACTTATTTGAATAACTTTAGTGAAAAAGATAAAATTGTTATCTATTTGTGAAACTTTCTATGAAATAAAATTATTTGCTATTAATAGCACAGACTCCGGTAATAGGTAACAGAGAAATATTTTCTAAGCGTACAAAAATACTAGGGGACAGCAAGAAGGAACAATTTAGGGAGAATTTTTCTTTGAGAAGTTTTTGAAATCGTTGGAATCAATTTAACAAACAGACGAGTAACAGAAGGCCAACAGGCATGAAAGCTAACCCGATTTCCCTATTCATGCTGATCAAGAATATAAATACTTAATTAGATCTTCAGTGCATATGTCTAGGCGTGACATACATTCCCCAAGTGCAGCATATTCTCTCTGATAGATGGGCCCACTTGTCAAATGCACAAGCGCGGAATGAAGAGCTAAATACAGTAAATGCGCTTCCATCGTACAACATACAACATATTTTTTTTGCATTGCATGGTTATTCCGTCAGCAATATAATGCGAGCTATATGTTCAACACCCGGCACAATCAAGTATTATTTTCACCTTTTAGTGCATGATACATGATGTAAACGCATCCGTTGTGTTCAGCAGTTTACATGATATGGCGAAATTTATTTAAAAAATCGAAAAGCGTATAAAATCTCTGTATATAAAATGCCATATGGAAGAAGCAAAATCGATTTAAACTTAAATATCTGCTTTGTCTGTTTTGCGATGGAGTCACGATATTAACAATAAAAATATATTTAAAAGACCAAATTATGACTTAAGTTCTTGTTCTTATCATTTTCGTGAGATGGACTTTAAAATTGAGCTTTTTTATTGATTCAGAACCTAACAGACTAATTGGTTGATTGGTTCACTATTAAGAAGATCGTATTCTTATTAGGTAATCTAAAAAATATTAAGCCTAGTATTAAGCAGCTTAATATATTACATTTGTCTTAGGATGAACCTTTGACTCACCGAAACCCCACCGATCGCACAATATTTTATTAAATCCGATGGTCTCGCTTGACCGATTGGTATGATTTTTATACTAATTTGTTAGGTGTATATTTCTACCGTATCTCACATTCATATCACTTAGAAGTTGGTCCGATTTTTTGTATATTGTTCTAGACATGATTTTCATGCCCATTTTTTTACTACAATTTTAGAGGGTTTTCAGAAACACGTGTTCTCGGAAATCCAGATCAACATTTGCTATAAATCGTAGGCAGCTTTTCGTACCGTGGATGTGATTGTGAGGCAAATACGCCCATTTCAATCTCGGGTAGTGGCTTTCACATAAGAATCCATACTTTCTTTGAATTTTTGAGATAGAGATGTTTTCATATATAAAAAAGTAAGACGGACGAACAGACATGGTTATATCAATCAGAAATTTCGCATTGATCAAAAATGGGGCCTACAATCAGCACAATCAAGTGCAAGTCTAGGGTAAAGCATGCTTTGGTGGCAGGTATTAAAATTCCTATTAAATTGGTCATAGACAAGTAGTTCAGTTTAGTTAGTTGGTGAAAGAAAGGTAGATGAGAACCGAGAGAATGAAAGAAGCGAATTTTTGAAATTCTCCAAGCTTGGCGTTTCTTAAAGCACTCATTATGTAGTTCATAACTATCTGTGGATGTGCCACGATAAAGAGCATCAGAAGTGCCGTTTCAAACATCGTATATTAGATATTTTCCATTTCTTTAGTAAGTAAGACAAGAGCCGGGGACCCTTCTGCAACGAAATGTATCCATTGACACGAGTTTTATATAATTTTTTCTTTTCAAGCTCGACCGATTTATTGTCATTATAATTAATTTAGCCAGAGAAATAAGATTCTAATACCAAAGTCTGGGAGCACCGGCATAGCTGACACTATCGCGTTTATTGACAATTCCACCGCACGTGAGCTTTGAACCCACAACAATTAAGTTGTTAGCCGAGGTCCTTAGCCTAATCGGCCACTTAGGCGGATCGACCTAGTCATCATTTGTGTGATCAAAATTTTTGTTTTAATCTTACACATAAGATTTTCCCATACACATGCCTATACATGTATATGTATATACTACATCATATATACATATGTATATACTACATCACTTTTGCTTACCTGATAAGAATTGACTGGTAATGCAGGCTATTATCAGAATAGAGCGCAGCATCGTTCTACTTGTGAGGACGGTATACTTTGAGATAGCGTTGATGGTGATTTTTCTACAAATTCTCGTTACTTCATTATTGGCAGCCATTTCTTTTGTTTTGCTTTTTTAGTCTTAATTTTTATTAAAAATATATAAATAACAATTCTTTTATTTACTATAAATACAATCACTAAATATATGTATAATTAAAAGTGTTATGCATATACTGATATCGTCTCTTTCTTTTCTTTTTCTTTTTCTTTTCTTTTAATACACTTTTTGTGAAAATTTCTTATTCGTCGGAAAGTCTATTCTGTAGTTAGTTAAACAAATGGTAACAAGAATTTTCTCGTTTCTCTCGTTTACATCGTGGAACCTAAAAAAGAGAATAAGTAAATAAATCGTTTAATGAAAAATGCAACTATACTTAAGCATATTATATTTAGGGAAACTTTTCATCCAAAACAGTATACAAGTATAATTATTCTTATTACTGTGTACTTTTTATTAAAAGTGCTTCTACTAATTAAACTGTAACGCTGGATCATTTTCAATTTGTTAGAAGAGCATGCTCTACGTTTAGCTTAAACATATATATAAACTATTGCAACAAATAAAAGTTTATATAAATAATTTTTGCATCTACCCCAGGTCCAGTATGTTAACTTTATCTGCATAAAGTGTTAATCTTATTCGTTTCGAATTTATCTGCATATACTTTTTACGTCACTTAGTCGTTAGAGCTTGATAAAGGTATCCTTAGTGATTATTCACGTCATCGGTAAAGATAAATGTGATCGGCCTCAATAATAATTGAAATTATTGAGGCAGAAATTTCCAAAGAAATGCTATTCGACTTCACAGTACTTGCTTTACTTGCGGTAAATAGTAAATAACTAACCGGAACATTGTGGTTTTACACATTATGCACATTTGCTTTGAACCGTTAACATTAAAGATTTACCTTTAAATTTGCCGAAAAAGTAAATAAGATCTGAGAAAATGCAATGAATTTGAATGAAAATAGGGCTCAACAGGTGCATCAAATACAATAAATTTCGATCGGGCTGAATACTACAATAGTATTGATTTAATCAGATATTTCAATACAAGTAGTTTAAAATCTATTATAAGCACACACACATATTTACATACTTACACCCATATGAGTCTATATAAATAAATACTAAATGCTAGGCTTCATTAACATATGGCTTTTGGTAATCGTAGATAAGTGTTCGGGTCGTGGAGCTAAAAGAACTTTTACTAAACAAATATTTAAAATCAAGTTCAACGCTCTAAACACTGATAAGTCGTAATTATTTAATTTTTGCTAATAGCGGGACAATGCAACAAACGATTCTTCAAATTTTCAAATTTAAACTGACGCGAGACTAAATGGAAAAAGTTTTTTTGGATAAGAGTTTAAGGTACTAATCGTGACTTAAATACGTTGAAATACATGCTTAATTCAATATTATATACTACTTTAATAATATATACTATATAAGCGTGATCAAGATATATGTATATATATATATATATAGCGAAATGATCAAAAAACCATGTGAATTTGTTTATAAAATGAAAAATTTTTATCTATTCCTCTAAATCAATTTCATCGCCTTTAAAGCCCTCAAATAAAGTTTTTTCTTAACCCACTGACCTCACGGAAGACATTCATAATGAGGAAAATTATTAACATAGCTTTAATTTTTGAGCGACTTTGGTGCGGCATTTCCAATCCTGATTCATTTTTTGCACGATATTATTTCGATCTTTCGATTGTTTCTAAACCGTACGCATAGATCCTCCATAATAATATGCTTCATGATATCTTCATAATCAGAAAACGAAAAACTCACTTTTGTGTATTTACAAAAACACATACAACACTGCAGTAATTGAATGTGTGGGCCCGAGAAAATCCACATAGATGACCAAGCTATGGAAACATGATTTCACTCGTGAAGTTTAAATGAAAAATGCACCTTTTTTTTGTATATTCGCTGTTTGGTCCCTAAGTGATGTAATATGCGAAATATTAAGTTTGAGTTTTGTTCCCTAATGCTGCACATTGTTATTTACCAGTAGATAAACGCTATGTATTTATTATAGTAATACTAAATATCAAGTATAAGCATTGATGAGTTTTTAAATATGCGAATCAAGCCTAAAATGAATCGTTCAATCGGATAAAGCACATATTAAAAATTTAATTAATTTAATTGGAAGAAAGTGTGGAGGCGGGCATCCATCCACTCTTATTAAATTAAGAAATTGTCTGCGCTATTTACATAAATATTCTCATGTTGACTTTGTTCAATTGCTAAGATAAACGCAGTAATGCGAAAGATTAGAGGTATATTCATTTTATCAAAACGTTTGCAATGCCCAGAAGGAAGCCCTATAGATCCCACAAAGTACATATATTTTAGATCAGCGCCAAACCAATAATCGATTTAAGCATGTCCGTCTGTCTGTCCTTCTGTGTAGCTCTGCTGGCCGTAAAAATAAAGCTGTCAACTTCAAATTTGGCAGAGACGTTGGAAGTTCTTGCACGCAGGTTGGTATTGAAAATATGCAAAATCAGTCGAAGGATACACCCATAGCACCTCGTAAACTGAGAATACCTCTATTTTTCAAAGGAAATGAAAATTTGGCTTTTTGCTTATTACTCATGAACATTACTCATGAACATATATATATAAATGCCTAAAAACTTCAAAGTATATTCTATGGACGATGTTGTAGCATTTGTATATAAAAATGGAACAAATTGACCACGCCTACCCAATATTATAATGCATAAAAATTTAATTATTTTTTCAATACCTCTATAACAGGTTTCAAAAACCCCATAAAGTATACAAATTCATGGTTCCAAATGTTGAATACACCTACACATATCCGCCTGTTCATCTGTCTATTTGTCTTTTTGCACAGCTTTGTAGCATTTGTGGTAAACATTCTCCCGCTAGCGAAAGTGAGATATCGCCTAAAAATTTGCAAAAGAATTTGGAATTGATCTTAACTTTTCAAAGGACTCGGCTACAACGCCCACATGCCCCTGCGACAGAAACTTTTATTTTGAAAATCGAAGAAATCAACTGCACCCACTCCATAATATAGAGCATGAGAATTTTGTTCATTTACTTCCTTTGCCTTTTTTTGGGGTAAACGGTGATGGGTATAAAAGATTCGATCCCGACCGAATTTAGTTTTCTTACTTGTTATAATTACAAAACTTTTATGCGAATGATTTAATTTATTCTTATATGCACGAGAAGAGCAAAGACAAAGCATAGTAAAATTATATTACGTTTTTCTTCAATTTAATATAACAAACTGCAGTTTTATGGGAAAAGTTCAAAAAAGAAGACTCTTTTTCTAGCTATCTTCCACACACGGCACATGTGTCAATTTATGTAAAAGAGTCCACTTTACTATTGATTTGACTAGAAATCCACCAAAGTTACGTAAGCAGCAAAACTTTGATAACTCGTGCATAGAATAAGTTTAGGTTCATAGGCGTATGCTTATAACTTTCCTACTCGAAGAAGACAATGAAATCAAATTCACAGCAGTGTAATCTTATGATACAGTACGAGTAAATCAAGACTTATAGGACAAAAATACGCCAAACACAGCCAGAATAATTCAATTGGACACAAAAAATAATATGAATACCAACAAAAACACCATCACAGTATTCTGGCTCCTAATAATTCTTCTCAAACTTTCTTCATTTCAATATCACTTGCACGGGAAAATAGGCGAAGGCATAACGCTTATTGGACACACATTAACTAGGCTGCGGCTAACCCCCCACACTACCTGTTTTCTCAATTTTTCTCTGACCGTCACCGTGTTGCGCGAATATTCCTGACAGTCATGTTATAAAAAACGTGAAAAGAAAAGCATTGATTACCTTACCCTACTAAGTAGTTCTGATTTATAAACTGAAAATATTTTAATATCTAATTTCAAATTCTATGTCATGCATGCATGCGCACATAATAATACTAAGTAATTCCGAAACTCACTTATCCAGTTTATTAATATTTTCATTTTGTTGTTTTCTTACAAAATTTGGTTGATATTTTTTATCGTTGAGTAAAACAAAACGAAAAAAACATATTGTAACATAAAGACAATATTACTGGTGGTATGCTTACAACCATTTGAAACTACTTTTTTTTCTCTACCCAACAAAACTTAGTTGGATACCCGCACTAGTGACGTTGCGAAATCTATTAGTTCAGCAAAAGCCCAAAATGGAGGTTCTCCTTGGAAAATACACTTTGTCTTCATTATTTAGTGTAATCAAACTCATAATCGGTCGATATATGCTTAAAGGGCAGAAAAAGTTGATGTGGTAAGTTGTGTGATGCGAACTTGACGCTTGTACCTATTCCCGTTTTAACTGCAAGGGCTTTATACCTGACACTAAGAAACTCATAATATTCATTTGAAGCCTTGGTATGATAATTTATGATTTCACCTTGAAGTACGCGAATAAGTCCGATGTGTCTGTTCGTCCATCTGAAGTAAGCGTTTTGACAGAAGGCACTCGAACTTACTACAGGACAAAATTTGAGCTTAACACACCTGTTTTTAAATCAAGCGTACAGTTTCAATTTGGTGGTGTTGGGAGCACATGTAATCTAAAAAAGGGGCAATTTGGGAAAAAAAGCGGAAAGTTTTAAAGCATTTTCCCAAGGAGTATTGAATTTTCGTAGGAAATTCAAGAAAAGATTTCCGTCAAAAACTCGCTCCTAGTTGAACATAAAAGGCTTGCTTGCCTTCAAAAATAATTTACTACCCACTTCTTATACAAAGGAGAAGAAGAAGAGTTAAACTTTTAAACAATGCTTTATTTCGTTATTATTACTACTATTATGTTATTAGATTAAAGAAATAAATTCTAAGACTAAAATCTTGAAACATTTGCATCTAAGACTTTAATAATTTTTCCAGAAGACAAAGTGCATAGATCTTCTTACCTTTCGTACTTTTAGGAATATCTGTCGAACGCTGGTTTAATTATTACAATAAATAGTCACTCAAGTCAAGATATATATAAATATATATTTATATTATTTTTCTTCAATTAATATTTCTTTAAATAAATGTTCTAATTAATGGATTTAATAAATTAAATAAAAATAAAAACAAGATATAAGTTTGCAACACAAGCACTTGGGCAACTAGATTACATTGCAAAAATCTATTAAGACATTTTGTCTGTAAGTTTTTTTTTTTTTTTTTTTTAAATAATTTTCTAAAATTTCCTTTTGAAAAACGCCCGCACTATTTGAAAAAAAAATAATATATAAAATTGTAATGTTTCTCTTTTGTTATCTAATATTATTGATTTCTTAAGTACACGATCAATTTGTCTTGAAATTCTGCTCTTAATGTTTTATAAATAGAAGTTTCTTTGTTTTAAACGTTCACGTTCTTTTTATTAAAAATACATTTTAAAGTAAAATAAATTAAAAAGAAAATTAAAATTGAAAAAAAAAATAATCACACGCGTTATTTCAACAAAGTGAATAAAATAAAAAAAAAAAAATATGTTTTTTTATTTTTAAACTACTTGAACACAGCCACAACTTGACGGTTTCACGATTCAGATGAATCTGAATTTTGATTAAAAACTTACGACCAAGATCACTATGTGTATTTTATTTATTTATTTTTCAAAGTAGCAAACAAGACCAATTAAATGAGTAAACAAACACGCACACACATTTATATTTGTACAAGTGCTATAAAAAACTGGTAGCACGATTCTCTTAAAATTGCAGATAAGGAATAACAGCAAATATCATTTACCCTCTCTCTGCCTCTCTTTTATTCTCGCATGCGAACACTGAAAGAGTTAGAGTATAGTAAGCATGATCTCGTCATAGCAAGCAAGTGAGATAACCTGCTGCTATATTAAAGCACTTATGAAATAAACAAAGAGATTTTCGTCAACGAAGTTTAAAGGCAAGCATTTAAAATAAGTTTATTGACATAGATACTCGTGCATGTACGTGCATGTACATGTACTTGTAAAGGTTAACAATGGGAAAGCACTTGAAAAACTTCGCAAGCATAATAATATTAAATGTGTGGATTTACAGATTTGATTAAAATATAAATAAGCTGGACTAACACTAACGCACAACTGTATAAGAGAATATATAGTGTAGCACTGCCAGTGTAAGACATACGGTTGCTAATCGAACAGTCAGCATTTTTATTCTTTGTATTCGAGAGTAATCCGGGGTTTATAAAAATTAAGATACCTATTACCAACGCACACAGTGTACCATATTATAGATAACTGTTTGTGAGGCATGAAAACAGGCAACGAAAATTGCTTAAAATAAATGTGAAATAAATTAGCCGTGTCTGTCTGGCTGTCCACTTGGTAGAATCACAATTACGACTTCAAAGCCCTGTTTTAAATTTTTGCTTTGACTTGGTTTTCGTAAGAGAAGAGTCAATTTTTGAAATTGCCAGGAAAAATTCCTTATCTTAGCGCCATACAAATTTATTAAAGCATCTAAAGTTAAATATATGTCAAAAAACCAATAAAAAGAGGACAATGAGCTCGGAATAGTTGTTAAGGTAGGTTAGTTTTCAAAGCAGACACTTTGAGTAAACAATGGAAAAATATTAATTCATTTTTGTACCCACTATTGATGTATGAGGATATGTTCGCTTTGTAAAAACGTTCGAAATACCAAGAAATAGAACCTCGGAAAAAGAACGCCATAAAGTATGTATATATGTGCTCAATATCAAATTCTGAATCAATTCAAACATGTCCGTCTGTCCGACAGTGTAATGTCTGTTGCAAGCAATCTCCTGTTCGCAAAAATGAAAACTTTCGAATTTAGCAAAAACATTGGAAATGTTTGCACGCAAATTGGCATTGAAAACGGCCCAAATTGTTCAAGAAGCACGCCTACTACTATACTACTATAAACTAAGAACACTTCTTCTTTCTGGTTTTTTTGCTCATTAGTCAAGACACACGATGAAAATTTCCATGTATATCATAAAAAATGCGAAGGAGTGATTGTGACTCAATATAATAGAGTTACAGCCGAATACAATTTTCTTACTTATATTAGTTGCTAATATACTCTATCTTAAAATTTGAGAAATTTACGCAATTTCTTTAATCAAAGAATTTTCATCGCTTTGGAATTATTTTTATTTTATTTACTTAATTTTTGTTTCAACTACTCATTCAACCGATTTTGAACCTTTCATATGTAGTTAAACCTACATTTCAAAATAAAAATAAATCTTTTTCATTTTGCTATAAATCTCTGTGTTTACTCTCAGTGTGAAAAGTAATATATTTGTCTTATAACTATATGCAAGTATGTACATGTGTATATTCATATGGTTGCATGTACATATAGTGCATTTATTTAAGTATTGTTCAATTTTAACTCATATTGCTTGACCTATTGAGCTAAAAGAAGCAAGTAAGAGAGTTACACATTCGCCTACGTAAGGCACGCATATAAAAATCACTTTATACGTGTTAGTAGTAAACTTGTCAGCAGGCGGGTGTCTGCGCGCGTAAATTTTCATTGCGTTGCGTATAAATATTTGGAATATTCCATCGTTTCTTATTACATTACATCCCCATGATTAAAATTTGATTTAGGAAAATGTATGCGACCATCTTTACACCACCGATTAAAGAGCTTCAACAACAGAAGAATGAATGGAGGAAGAAATGGCGAGCGTACGGTATATGTAAAAATACACGTGCTGATCGCCGTACATCTTCAAACTACCCGAACTGTTGGCGAATCAACGTTTTCTCGATCCCT